>JAWVWN010005199.1:0-49610 GCA_037367305.1 Phrynocephalus vlangalii
AGAAAAAATTTTTTACACCAAAAAGTCTTTCCACACACAAAAAAAAATTCTAAATAATCGGGTTTTCTTCATTTTGAAGTATGATTTTGGGAAAGATGGGGGAGGGTGCGATGGATTTTTGCTACTAGTGCTAAATAATTCGGAGCCAGAAACCCTCCCCGTGTATTGCAGATTGTTACAGATCATTGCAATTTTTAAAAAGCACTTTCATTCCAGGGATACTTTTTCTAATTCCCCCTTAATGTACACTCTATCTCACATAATGTACAATTTCTTAATTGACATACTCACGTGCTGGACAGTGAGGGATATTTTTTTCAGGGGATTTGGATAATATACTTCTGCTAATGACTCCCCAAATGGCATTTTCCTTTTTTGCAATCACACCACACAAACTCATAATTCAGCATGTGATCTACAACAATTCCGAGTTCCCATTGAGCATATCAGGTTTTTTTGAATTGTGTTTCTGTCTTTCATGGTATTAGTATTCTACCCAAATTTTGTGTCACCTGCAAATTGATGAGCATTCCCTGTACCCCATCAAGTCATTAATAAGAATGTTGAAAACCCACAAACCAAAGACTGAGTCTTGTGGCACCCCCCCTGCTGCCTTCCTCTAGATTGAGAAAGACCCATTGATCAGCAGTCTCTGAGTATGGCTTGTGAGTGCATCGACGGCTGTTCTTTTCAGCCCACACTAGTTAGCTTGCTAATCAGACGATCATGGGGCAGTCTGCCAAAGGTTTCGCTGATGTTAATATACATTACATCTACAGTATAGCATTCCTGACAATCTACCAGGGAGGCTACTCAATTGTCTTGCAGGTTTTTGTTTATGATTTTAATTTCCAGTTGGCTTTGGGTTTTTAATGCATTGATTTCAAAGTGCTTGCAAAAGTTTCATAATAATCTCTAGAATTGTTCCTTGGGTTGGGTGGCAAGCAGGTCTATCATTCCCAGGTTCTTCTTTTTTGCCCTTTTTGAAGATAAAGACTACATTAGCTCTCTTCCCATCATCTGACATTTTACCTGTCCGCTAAGCTTTCAAGAAATAATAGACAGGGGGTTCTGAGAGATCCTCAGCCAGTTCCTTCAAACCTCTGTCTTTTGGGACAAAAGCAAGCGAAAGTAGGAACTGGAATTTTTCCTTTTCTTCGCCATCTGTTGTCATTTCCCCACCCCCACTGAGTAGATGAGTCACTCATTTCCCCCCCCTTTTTTTGCTATACATATCTCTGAAGAATGCATCTTGGTTCCTCGACCAAAACTGCCTCCTGCCCTCACAGGTGGTTTTGTGGAGACATGGGAGAGGGCCTTCTCTGTCACTGCTCCCAGGCTCTGGAATGCGCACTGATGGGGGCCAGGCTGGCCACAACTTTGCTATCTTTTGACATGCAGATGAAGACCTTTCTGTCAGGCAGTTTTTTCCCTTTCCAACTGATTGTCTAGGGGACAAGAAACAACATGGTTCATATTTTGTTGTTTTTTGTTTGTTTGTTGTTTTTTTTGTAATGCTTTTACCCCAACTTTTTAAAATATAATTACAGTCCAACACACCCCCGATCGGGGGGTTGGGGACCCCCCCCCACGGCATGAAAATCTAAATATGCGGAAGCGGGGGGTGGGCTTGGGGCGGGGGGGCGACGCATGCCTGTCCAGGCTTCTGGGGAGTGGGGGGGTGGCGCTGGCAACCCAATCCCCCTCCTCCCCCCCGGGGGTTTCTGAGGCTTCTGAGGAGCGGGGGGGGCGGCACGGACCCACCCTATCACCCCCCGCGCCCCCCCCCACGGGGCTCCGGGTGCAGTGCCGATCCCGGATGTAGTGGGACCGCGTACCTAACCGCGAAATGGCGGGGGTGACTTTTTTAAAATTTTTTTAAATATTTAAATAATTTACTGTTTTTAGCCTTAATATTTACGTTTAATGACGTAAGTTCCTTGGGCCCATTTTTTTTGAGAAAAGCAAGGTGAAATATTTTGAATAATAAAAAGAAATTGTCAAATTTTCTCCCCCTAGCATAAAACAACTTTAAAAGATATTTTATTTGTTATATTTTGAAAATACCTACAATCAAAACCGCAGGCAAAAAAGAGTGAAGGATATAATGTGTGAAGGGGATATAGATAAAGGGCTCTAGCATTTATTTGATTTAAAACTGTCTTAAATCTGGCCTTAATAATCCTAGGAATGCTAACCTTATAATAATGAAAAGGGAGTTCCCCCCATTAACATCTAGAAGTGGCGGGACCTCTTCCAGACTGGGCCCTAGGTAACTCAAATTTCCCAAAAGCAATAAAGAAATAGACCCAGGAGAAGAAATATATATTCACAAGGAGTTCAACAAGTGTTTTTATGTCATTTTCAGGCTATAAAACTGCCCAATAAAATTCACGCGTGGACTGTTTGATTGTAACAGCCTAATTTTTTGGGGGGGGGGCTTTATGCAATTTCAAACGATTTAATCAGTGGGGCTAGCCCTTCACTGATCCCAAAACCTTTGTACCCCCCATCAGGTTTTGTGGTACAAGCTTCCCTTTTGGGGAGATCTCCTCAACACAATTCGTAAAATAGGCCCATTCAAGAAATTTTTGGGCTTGGTAGCTATTTTTTTTTATGAACAAGGGGGGGGGGAAACTAGAGATGAGCTTTTTCTTTCAGAAGGGTCATTTTCGAAAAAAATTGTGGAGCCCAGCGCTTTTGGGAAAACGGGGGAATGAAATCAACCAACCCCCTTCCCTTTGTGCGGGCTTTCTCGGGGCGCAACTCCAATGAGAAAAAAACCCTCCAATCGTCTTTTTTCCCTTCTCACTTTTGCTGGTCAGTCGGGGCGGGCAGGGAAATGCATAATCCGCCTCCCCCCCTGATTGGCCATGCCGGGGAGAAGGAAGATGATGCGTCAGGCTTCTTCTCATTGGGTTGCGCCCCTGCAAGCCCAGTGCAAGTAAGGGTTTGGGTTGATTTCTTCCTCTGGTTCCAATGTCCTAGCTACCGGGTTCATTTCAAAGTACCACTTCGAAATAAAAACCCCCTTTAAAGTATGAAAGGGGAAGAATGGCAGTGACAGAGATCTAGGGGAGGGGGCCAGTTAAGGGGAGATCTTAATTTCAAAGGAAACAAAAGCAGGTGTAGCCCATGAAGACTTTGGATTTTAGAAGCCTTTTTAAAAACTCATAACATATAAAGCCCCCGTTGTTTGACAAGGGGGAAAAGAGGGGGGGCCCCGCCTACCCCTGTGGTAGGGATTTTCCAGAGCCTGGAGCAGGACGAGATTCCCCTTTTCCCTGTGCCTCCCCCAAGTGCAGGGGGAGGGCAGGGGGACTGAATAGTTTCCCTGATGATTTAAAACCTGTACAGGGGTCTAAGGGAAACACACCTTGAGGGAGCTTGGACCCAAGCCATGTTGGGGCTTTTTAAATTTTTAAAATAGAATAGATTTTGCCCCCAAAACGGATCGCGCCCGGGAGCTACTGTAACAGAGGGGTTTTATGATCCCCGTAACCACCCCATTTAAAAATCTGGCTGCAGATTTTATATTTTCTTAAGTTCCAAGCACTTTTTAGGCAGCCTTAGAGCATAATAATAATTATATGCGAATACGCACCTTTTAAAGGGTCTCTCTAAGAAGGCAGGTGCCCCCACCCTCAAAGGGGATACTTTTTAGGCTCTTTAGAAAGAAACTTAGCTTTGGGGGAGAACAAAATTGGCAAATTTTAAGACCCCTTACCAAGTCCCTTTTTTGGCAAGGTATGGAAGGGAGGCTGATCACTTCAGGTGCTTCTAGATAAAACCCAAAGCTCTTGATCTTTTCCATTGAGTCCGGCCCCTGGCAAGGGATGGAGACAGCATTGGTCACCGCCAAATACCTTTTCAGAGAGGGAGATTGGCAAGGGGTTCTCTCTCAGTCCTCCGTCTCTCGCCCGCTTTAGTACCTTTGACCATGGATTCTCTGTGGGGGCTCCTGGGGTTAGGGATTGGTGGCCTCCTTTGGGCCCGGCTCCAGTCCTTTTTAGGGGCCAACCCAGAGCATACAACCTAGAATATTGGGAGGTGGGGGCTCCCGAGACTATGGTTGGGGAAAATCCCCCTCCCCTTTGGGGAAATGACTCTCCTAGTCCCCCCTAATGTGAGGTTTGCAAAATTGGTCATCCTTGTGACCCAAGAAGGGATTTTTGCTGCCGACTTTGAACAACAATTTTTTTCTCTGCACCTTTTTCATATACACTGTGCCGGGGGCTAGCCAATCAAATATAAACTCTCTAAATTTGTATCCCGCAAACTCAGCTTTGGAAATAACACATGGGGCCGATCATGCATAGCTTGAGCACTTATTGCCCACAGTACATGTCAACACACAATTTCTGCCCTGGAACAATACTTTTTTAGCTCCTCCGATTCCCAGTCCAAATATATGGTTTTGGTAACACTTTATCACCTGGACCCACAAAAGGAATCACTTTAGAAATTAACTCAAATTTTTAACGTTCACTTGACCGTATGTGAACTTGCACAAAAGCTCCTACAAAAACACTTTCTTGACCCCATGTGCTTCACAACAAACTTAAGCATTTCTTAATAAATATTAAAATATATAGTTCTGTGGATTTTCACTAAAGGGGAGCACTACAGAGTCTCCTTCTGTATACCCTGTGGCCCTATGATACTTTAGGTAATCCCTGAAGACTTATTTGAAATAAAAGTTTAGTCTTTTAAAACTCAGAATAGTCTGTTTTTTTTTCATGCTGAAGGGATTAATATCCAACCTTTGAAAAAAAAGATTAGTTAAGTTTTTTTCCCCCTGAGAAAAAAGAATTCGCAGGGATCGTCTCCTGGATTAGATGGAATTAGTTGTCGGGCGAGTGGGCGGGCGCCGGGGCAGGGCCCCAGGGGGGTGGCGGCCGGGGAGAAAGGGCAGTGGGCGTTGGATTCACTTAGGGGTAGAGGTTCGTTTTGGCTTGCCCCCAAATTTGGGGTTCAAACAGATTGAATTGGGGGAAAAAAAGAAAATAAAAGGGAGTATAATAAAATTTTTTTAAATAAATCCCCCCACCTCCCACTCCCCCGTCGAAATCCCATTATCCAAAACAGAAAAAATCCCCACAAACTGCCAGCGAAAAATAAAGAATAAACGCTTTTCCCTTTAGCAGACAAAGCTGCAGGGAATCAAAGAAATTATTTTTTTAAATTTAATTTCCCCCCTCCTGCCTAACTTAAATCCTAAAACCCCAGCCTCCCTCCCCAAACTCAATCGATCACACCACACAACGCCAGCCCCCCTCCCTCAACCAATCCATGTATACACCCCAATGCGATTCTGGAAGGGGCCTCGGCTTTTTAGCCCTCTGAGAATCCAGAAGTGTCGTCAAAAACCGGCGTGCCATTGGTGGAAGGTTTTCAAAAAATTTGCATGGTCCCATCCATGCCCCCCCCAAATGGGCGGGTTTAAAAAAATAAAAAAAAAAATAAAAAAAAATAAAATAAAATAAATACGACATTTTATTGCTAAAAAAACCCCCCCGGCTACTATTAAAATTCGGGCATTTAAAATAAAAAATTTCACTGTTTCTGTGGTGATTGGTGGTTTTTTTGACCACAATTTAAAAAAGAAAAATTGTGGTCCCCTTTTTTTGGATCCCCCCCCCCCCGCATGGCATGGCGAGAGAGAGGATGGACCCCCCCACCCGTAAAGCAGCCCGGACAGGAAGAGGGGGGGAAAGGGGGGGCCCCCCCAAAAACCCCCCTGGAGGTGGCAAAGCCTCAGGAGGAAATTTTTTCGCCTTTTTTTTGGCCCGGGATGGGGTTTTTTTAAAAAATTTTTAAAACTTTTTTTGCTTCGCATTGCGCGTCCCCGCGTCCCAAAAACGGAAAACAAAAATGACCAAATTTTTTTTTTTTCGGTTCGATTTGGTTCTGCGGCTTAATTATCGTTACCGTTTCCGTACGTAACAGAAACGATAACTGAAAAAGGGAAAAGAAATTTTGCCGAGTTGGCCCATTGTATTTTGACTAAGGGGCACGCTTACACAATGAAAGGGAAGGCAATGTGAAATTTTACGTTTCAGTTCTCTTTACTGTAAAATCTAGAAGAAACATTTTCCCAATTTTTTTCTTTTAAAGGAAAAAAAAAAAAATTTCCAAGCAGTTTTTTTGTGTTTCCCTGATTATTTTAATTAAAAGCCTAAAGCCATTTTTTAAAAAAGGTTTAGTGGTAAAAACCCATTTAAAATTCATAAACGAAATAAAACTGACACTAAAAAAGTTTTTCTTAGAAACCAAGGGATACGACTGGGTCTCAATTTTTTACCGCATTTAAGTTGCAAGGCAAATTTTAAATCAGGAAAAAAAAATGGACCATTAATTATTTTAAATTTACTATTTAAAAGGCAAATTTAGCAACAAACCCAGGCAACCACAGCTTTACAAAAAAATCTAGGGGGAAATTCAATCCACTTGAACGGATTACGGAAAAAAGGACAAAATATTTTGATTGGTTTGCGGGTGAGTCAGAAAAGAAAAAATCCAATACACAATTTTTTTGGCAGTCCCAGCCCAAAGGAATTTTGGCCCTCTGAATAACACTAAAGATCTTGCGCTACAGTGGTAGTGGGAATTTTTGGGGGTGGGGAAAATTTTTACTGAGTGGGAAGAAGAAGAAAAACACCTCACGGGGGGTTTTCTTTACATTACAGAAAGTGAGGGCAAATGAGCAGGAGAACAACAATTCGGGAATTTTCCCGCCCTGCTAGCCCTGTCTGGTTTTTTTGTGGATCATCTGCCAGATTTTTTGGGGGGGGGGGGGGGGGGGGGTTTTATCTCCCCTCCACAGTGAAAAAAGGATTCCCCCCAGTATCTAAAGAATATCCCAAAAAAATTTCCTTGGTAGGGTTTTCCCATGGGGTTCTTCATTTTTATGACAAAATTTGTCAAACGAAATAAGTTTCCCACACCAAAGATATTTATCATTACTGAACCCTCCAAATAAAAAACAAATTTAAAAAAATAATAAATTTATAAAAAGAAAAAAACCCTTTAAAAAATACTGCATTTTTTTTTCAGTTTTTCGGGGGTTTTCCCCCAGAACTTCCTAAGAGGGGAAAATTTTTTGTCAGGGGAAAGTGAGGAGAGAATTTTTCACAAGAGAAAGGGGGGTTTTGAAAAAATTTGTTTTTTATAACCAAATTTGGGGTTGGTGGCTATATTCCAAATATCATATTCTTTTGCAACGATTCCCTTTTTTTCTGTTTTGCCAGATAGGTGGAACTGAAGCAAAAATAAGCTTGAAAAGACTATCACACATTACTATGTTTCAACACAGTTTTTAAAACTGAATTCCCAAAAACAATTTCCGGGAGGTTTTTCCTGAAGGGGAAAATGGGCCATAAATTTGATTTTGAAAGTTTTTCCCACCCCAAAATAAATGTTTATTTGAGGAGGGGTTTTAAAGGGTTTTACATAGGCCCTGATATGAGAAGTTTAAAACCTGTTTTGGCTAATGTTTTAAAAGGAAAACCTCAGGGGGAAACCCTACAAAGTTTCGGTGTGTTTGGGATATGAAACCAAAAATAAAGTGCTCTTTGTGGGTTAAAAACTTTATTATTTTTGGCCTCTTAAAGCACCAAAACTACCCTCCAAATTTGAATGTGTTTCCTGGGCCCTATTTTTAAAAAATTTTAACAGCGGGTTTAAAGTAGATGTAAAAAAATTTATATTAAATTCCTAGTGAAGTTCCATGTTTTTTTAAAATGCAAAAATAAACTGCATTATCTCGCTTGTGAAAAAAACCGCCTGTGAATAAACAAAAGAAAGGAACTAATTTTAAAAATGCTTTTCCCTGTTATTATGATAATGTTTTAACCCAATTTAAATTTAAATTTGCCCAATTCCATAGGGGTTTCAAAATTTGACTTCCTCTCCCCCCCCCTGTTTCCACCCATCCCCTTTTTTGTTCAGTGAGTTTTAAAGTAGAAAAAAAAGCCCTTTCCTTCCCCTCCCATTTGCCCTTTCAAGAACCCTTGTAGTAAGATGGGCAGACTTGCGGTTTTCCCCTTTTTCCCGTTTCCGTTACTCTAGGGAAACGGAAACGGGAATTACTCCCCCCCCCAGCCCTTCGAGCCAAACCGCCCAAACGAAAAATTTTTGGTTTGATTTTCTTGCTCTTTCCCTTGCACCCGCGCGATCCCCGGGGAGCCACGCGGCACAGAAAAGAAATTTTAAAAATTTAAAAAAAAAACCGGTTCCCCGGCCCCGAAAAGCGGGGGGAAAAATGCCTCCCCGTGTCAGGGAACCTCCCAAAAGGGGGGGTTTTTTTTCTGGGGGCCCCCGGCCCCCCCCCCCACCCCCCGTCCTGGGCTGCTTTGGTGGGACTCCCCGCAGGCTCACGGGGCAGCCGGGCAAAAAGCCCAGTTTTCCCCGGCCGGGGCCGCCCCCAATTTAAAAGGGCCCCAAGCAAGGGCACGGAGGGCACGGGAAAAACCTTTTAAACTCTCCCCCCCCCCTTTCCCCAAAGGCCAAAAAAGCAGGGGGAAAAAATTTCCCTGTTTGACAAAGGGGCCCGCAGGGCCCCTTACCGGGGGGGGTGGTTTTCTGGAGGGGGGGTCCCGCCTCCCCCCCGTCCGGGGGAAACCCCGGGACTCGGGGTCGCCATGCCATGCCGGTGCGGGGGGGGGGACCCAAAATGGGGGGGAAAAAACGCAATATTGTTTTTGAAATCATGGCCCAAAAAAACACACAAGCAAAACCCAGAAACTGCGAAAATTTAAAAACTCCAGTTTTTTCACTGAAAGCAGTGGGTTTTTTTTTGCAAAAAAATGTCTTCCTCTCCCCCTCTGTCCCCCAAAATTGATTTTATTTTTTTTTAATTTTTTTTACACCTGCGAAATGATGGGTGGCCGAGTGGCCCACCCCTTGGGGGGAAGTGGACGACCATGCAAATTTTTGGACCCAACCCCCCCAAATTCCCAAAAGGGCCCAACTTGGCCAGGGGAAATTTGGGGAATGGCAAAAACCCCCTTTAAAACCCTCCCCCTAGCCCCCAAACCCCCTAACCCTAACCCTTGACCCCGTACCCCTTAACTCACAGGGTCTTCTTAGTGGGTCAGAGAGGCACCCAGAGGTGAAAACCCACTAGCCCCCCAAAAATTTTACCCTCATTTCCCCAAACCCCTAGCCCTCCCCCTTTAACCCCCCTTAAACCCCTTTAAGCCAGATGTACTTGCATTGCACTAAAAGAAAGAAAATTTCCCCTTTCTGTGTGAGCAGGGTGGTTTCCCGGAGCCTTAGTTGGGTTTTTCCCCTTTGGGCTTTTGGGTTCACCCATCCACTAGTCTTCACAGTAAACGGTCTGCCCAATTGGTATGCAATACCCAAATAATGGCCTTTTGGGGCAACCCCATTTTGCGGGCAGCAGCAGGTGATGGGGAAAACCCCCAGTTGGGGGGGTCTCTTGACCCTTCCCTTCCCCTTCCGGGGGGGAGGAAAAGGAGGCCCCCCACGGGTGCCCCGGGTGCCCCTTTCCCTTTATAGGGGGCCGAGGGGCCCCCACCCCCAGAGGGCCCCCAGGAGCCCGCTCCCCCCCAAAAAACCAGTACAACAAAAAACAAAAAAACGAAAAAACGAACCGACAAATTTTTTGGGCAAAAATTTTGGGGAAAAACGAAACGCCCCAAAAAAAACGGAAGGCCCCGCCCTAACGAAAAACTCGAAAAATTTTTTTTTAAAAGCCCGTGCCCATCTTACTTGTGAGTGAGTTTCTTGGCTCTTTTGGGAAAAAAATTCGGATCGCCGGGTTACACCACAAGGTCCTGTTAAAAAACCAGATAAAATTTATTAAAAAAACAAAAAAGTGGGCATTTTTTTTCTTTTTACTGTAGCACCTCTATTTAAAGGGGCGGTTCTATTTAAGAGGGGAATAAATTTAAAGCAAAAAAAACTGTTGGCTTTTTAAAACTGCCACCTTAAAAATTTTTAGTTGGGGGAAAATCTTTTTAAATTTTAAAAAAAAAAAATAAAAATTATTTTTTCAGGTTTTTTTAAGTAGGGTTTCCCCACTTAAGAGTTTTTTTGAATTAAGAGAAACCCTTTAAAAAATTTGGGTTAGTAGGTACCACTGTATTCATTTCTTTGGGGCCCTTTTGGGGCTTGTTTGTTTTTTTGGTTGTCTTAGTCGGGCAGGGGGTTTTTCTACGAGTCACTAAAACTAAAAGGTATCAGTCGGGGTTTAGAGAAGAGTGTAAGGGAGGTTCCAGTTTTTTTTTTAAAAGGTCAAATCCCCCAAGAATAATCAAAAAAAGCAGCATTTTTAAAAAACTACTGGCTGCAAGTTTTTCCCTCATAGCGTAACAGACTGCTGCATAAATGAAGAGAAAAAAAAATTTTTTTAAAGGCCTTTTTTTAAAACTGTGAAATTTTTTATCCCTTGGGAAATAAAAATTTAGAAATTCCCTATTGAGCTTAAATTCGCAGAATATCTGGAAACTGTATTAAACCCCCAAAGCCCTGGTAATTTCCCTCAGCTCTGGTTTGTTCATAAAAAAGTCAAAAAAATATAGAGAGTGTGTGATTTAAAGGGTTTTAATGTCTCATCAGCTTGGCGAACCCAAGCCCCTGTGGAAGGTTTAAATTTTTTTAAAATTTTAACCCACACTTTCCTTAAAATTGCAGAGAAGCTGATAGAAAAAATTTGGGGCCGGGTAAACAAAACCAAAAATTCAATCTAAACTGAGCCATGTTTCAAATCCTACTCCCTGAATTGGAGGGGTTTCCCTTTGGGCTTAGGTCAAAATTCCCCTAACTGACCTACCTGCCTCGGGAAAAAGAGATGTGAATGCTGTCCTGGTTTTTTTTTGGGGGAAAGGTAAAAAAAAATACACACACAAATCAAGACCCTTTCTTGTTCAAATGCCTTCAAGTCTCCCCCTTTCCCAACAATTAGAAAGCACAGGTGTTAAATGACAATTAAAAAAAACTTTAAAATCTTATTATAAAAATTTAAACTTTAACAAGAGTTCAAGGATGTGACCCCACTGTAATGGGGTCCCTTTAGAAAAAAAAAAGTGGTGAAAATTTTTGGGGAAATATTTTGGGTTAATTTTTTTTCATATAAATTGGGAAATTTTTTGAAATTAAAGAAAATTTTGAAATTTATATTTCCCTTTTGCCCCGGGCATCCCTTCTACTCCATTTCCCTTTCCCAAATGTTTAGGGTCAACTTGCCAGATTTTAAAAGGAGAAATATTTAAACCCAAAGGGGTCTTAGGTTCAAACCCAAATCTTCAACAACGGCTTATTAAATATTTTGGAACCCCAAAATCAGGACATGCCCCTTTACAGTACCCCTCTTACTTATCCCCCAGTACATTTTAATGAAAATAAAAGTGGCCCCCCTGGAAATTGGGGGATATTTTTTCCTTTGTTTGAAAAAATAGAAACTAGAATCCTAGATTTGGGAAAGAGACCTCAAGGGCCATTTTATTTTCCCCAAACCCCTGCCATGCAGGACCCCCCCTTCACAGGACCCCCTAAAATGGCCACCCTGCACTGCGTGCTTCCATATCTAGAGGGGGGAAATTTGAGTGAAACCCTTTGCTTCGCCCTAATAGCTAATTTTTTTTTAATATAATTTTTAAAATTTTCTCTTTTTAATTTTTTTTTTTTGGTTTTTAAATGTATGCTTTCCCGGTATTAAAAGAAAAAAGGAAGGGCACTGCTTTCCCTTTACAAAAAAGGGGGTTTAAAAGTTTCCTGATGCTTTTTAAAATAAAATTTGTTAGGCTTTCTTCTTCTTCTTCTTCTTTTCTTCTTTTCTTCTTCTTTTCTTCTTCTTCTTCTTTTT
This sequence comes from Phrynocephalus vlangalii, assembly GCA_037367305.1. Lineage (NCBI taxonomy): Eukaryota > Metazoa > Chordata > Lepidosauria > Squamata > Agamidae > Phrynocephalus > Phrynocephalus vlangalii. Next base: position 11,831 of record JAWVWN010005199.1, read on the forward strand.
CTTCTAATCCCCTTCCCCTTTTAATTGTTCCTTTGCCCTTGGGTCAAGAAGCCCTTTGGGGGGAACATTAGAACTGCCTGGCGGGAAATGGGGCCCCAAAGGGCCCTTTGCGGCCCAAAGCATTTTTAAACCCCACATTTGGGGCTGCCCCGAATGTCCCAAAAGGAAGGAAGCAAAGCAGGGCAAAAACCCCTTTCCCTGCTTTTTTTTTCGTAGCAGTGTGTTTCAGGGGGCCCTTTTGGGCCCCTAGTTTATTAAAATACCCTATGAGGAAAAATTATCCAGGGACACCTTGCCCTCCGTGGGATTTGTCTTTTTTCCCCAGAACTGGTGCCCCAGCAAGATGCCCTAAAAAAACCCCCATTTAAATATTTTAAAATAAATAAACGAAAAATTTTGTGATTATAAAAAAAAAACTTTTAGCCTTCTTTTATACCATGTATAAAAGAAAAATTTTGTCTAAAAAAGGGATGTCAAAATTCAATGTCCTAATTTTTTTCCTCCCCAAAATTTATTTATACATACTGTAATTAACGGGTTTTTTGGGAAAATGATGTTTTTTTTTTTCCCCTTGGCCCTTTTTCCCCTCCTTTTTCCCAAAATTAACAATGCCTGAGAAAACGCTAGTATCTTAATATTTTATACAAAATTTGTTAGCTAAAAAATTTCCCTAAAAAAAAAAGGGATGGAAAAGGGCTTTAAATTTAATGGGGGTGGAATGGAGAATTGCTAAATTTATTTCCCGAAAGTGGTTTTTTTGGGGAAAATTTTAAAAAATGGACAGGGGAATAACAGGGAACACCCCTTTCTTAAAGTGTAAAAAAAACCCAGATGTCATTTGTTTTTTTTGACTGAATAGGGGAACTTGGAAGAAAAAAAAAAAAAAAACCCCATGCAAAAAATCTCCTTAGGAAAAAAAAAACGCTCAGGGGACATAGCGCAATTACTGGAAAAGTGTTTTAAAAGGATGGGGGAAGAGTTTCCTTTTTAATAAGCAAACGCAATGGATCAAGTGGATAGGTTTTAAAACCCTTAATAAGTCTACCAAATTATAAAATATCTGATAAAAAACCACAGTGAGGGAAAGGGGTATAAAAGGGGAAAATTTTCCATCTGGATAACACTGAAAAATAGCAATTTGAACTTTTGAAGAAAGAGGGTCCTATTTTTGTGTAGCAGTTAGAACGGGGGCCCCCAAAACCTTTCGGGGTTAAAGACCCCCTTTCATAAAAAAAACCAAAAAAACCCTGCTGCCCCCAGAACTTTTTTGCTTTAAAAAGGCAACTGTGTGTCCCCAACATAGGGGTGCTGATTTTTTTCCTTTCCCCTAGGTCCCTGTACCAGCTCCAAAAACCCCCCTTTTTTCCCAAAACTGGTAGGGAGCGGTTGGGGGGAGATTAAAGGTAGGGAGAAGAGAAGGAAAAAGGACTGCAAAGAGGGAAACCTGGGGGGGGGGGTGGGCAAAAGGGAAAAAGGCAGAACCAAAGGGGGGGGAAGGGGAAAAAACCCTTCATGAAAGCCCGGAACCCCCTCATACCCCAGCACAAATTTTTCCCTTTGCACACTTTGCAAAAGAGGCAGGCCAGGGTACCCCCTCCGGGTGGTTTTTTTTTTGGGGGGGGGGGGGTCCTTGTTTTTCTTTTTCCCTTTTTCCGGGAAGAAATTTTTCTTGTTAAAACCCCTTTTCAAATTGTGTAGTCGCATACTGTAATAAAAAATGTAAATTCCCCAAGAGACCCCCCTTAAAGGGGGTTTTTTGGGGGCAGAAAAACAAGCAGAAAAATTTGCTTTGCTTTTTTATATTTCCATTTAGCATTACAGTATATTTTTTTTCCCCCAGTCATCCCTTCTCGGGAAATTTAGAGGTCCTTTCTCCCCCCAATCCCCAGAAAAATTTTATTTATTTTTTTTATTTATTTATTTTTTTTTTTATTTATTTACCTTTATATACCACGTAAAATTGACCCGGGGTTAAAAAGCCCGAGGCCCCAAATTTTAAAACCCCCCACAATTTTTGGGGAAAAACGTATTGATTCAGTAAAAGTCTAGGGGGGGAAATTGCAGAAAGGGCCTTGCGCTCCCCTTTTGGGCTGGGGGGGGTGGTGTGTGTTTGTAAAAAATGATTTTTAAAGGCCCTGATGCAAGTGTTTGGGGTTCAATGGCAAAAAAGTGATTTTAAACATTTTTGTGCCGCCCAAACTGTATGCGGGGGGGGGGGGGCATGAAAACGGCATACAATTTTTTAAAATGACTTTTACCCTGCCGAAAGCATTGCCTCCGGGCTAAAAAAATTGACCCAATTTTAAAAGTCGGGGCCCCCCCCTTTTTTCCCCCCAAAATTCGGGCGTAAAAAAACTAGGTTTATATTCGAAAATTTACAAAAATTTTTACAGTAAAAACAGTATTTTTATTTTTTTTATATTTATTTATTTATTTATTATTTTTTTTTATTTGATTTTTTTCCCACCCATTGGCAGTGGGGGCCACTCGGGAGCAAAACCCCTTTGGGTAATGCCCTCCCGGTTATGAATCATTTTTTTTGAAAAGTTGGTCTAGACCCAAGAAATGAAAGGGGGCAAAAAGGGGACTCTCCGGGTCTCGCCCCCAGTTTATCCCCCCCACATGGGGCAAGTCGGGATAAAAAGTGGTTTTACGGGCCCAAATCTGATTTAATGTTTCTGCCCATAATGAAGGAACTCCATTCCCGCAAATCCCCCTCGGGAAAAAGATTTTTTCGGTCCAAGGAAAACATATATATTAATGGAAAAACTTTATGTCTTCACTTTTTAAAAAATGCTTTTTTGCTTAAATGCGATTTGCAACTTATCAGGTTAACTTGCCCCAAATAACCCTCTTTTGAAATTCCAAAACAATTAGTCGAACAAGTGAAGAAAGGGGGAGAAATAAGGCTTTGTTTTTCCCTTCTGCCCATATTACTTCGGGGTTTTTTTCAAAAGTAATGTACAAACAAAAGGGAATTTTTTTTTGTACTAACTGGGGCTAAAGCTTTAATCACCATTTCCTCAATAAGTAACGACCTAGTGGGAAAAAAGGGTTTACTTTTTCCTTAAAAAAACCACCCACAAATTTTGGGTTTTTTTTTTGGTTCTCACTAGATTACTAATTTTGAAAAAAATTTTAAAAAATTTTTTGGTTTTTTTTCTGGCCCATGATGAATCTTCCCATATAGGATGCCCCAAACCGGGGTACCCTAGGGACTGGTTAAATTATCAGGGACAAGCCCATTAAAAGGGTGAGGATTTGGTCAGAAAAACATGGGAGGGCTTTTTGGCGCTTTGAGCCTTTCCCATTCATCTTTAACACATCAATAACTTAGCCTCTGGTTAGTGGGAGGCTTGAAGAAGCATGATTTAATCACAGATGAAAAGGTCTTTGTGGGGGGTTTAGTTTTAAGAAAAAAAAAAGGGATGTTTTTTTGGGGTAGGTTAAAACCCTTCCAAAAATCAAAGAAAATACTGACAAAGCAGGTTCATACAGTAAGAATGAGGTTTATTGTAAATTGAAAAAAAAGGGGGAAGGGGCAAATTTTTATAAAAAAAAAAAAAAAAAAATTCACAACCCAGGGGTAGCTTTTGGGGAGGGGCCCCGGGGAAAAGGGCCTTTTAAAACTTCAGATATTAAAAAAAAGTAATTTTTGGGCCCACGTTAAAAAGTCTCCTTACAAAAACCAAACCAAAAAAACCCAAGGCTAAAACAGTGGATGGGGGAACCATTATTATTTTTTATTTTCCCCCCCTTTCTTCTCTTTTCTCAAAATTTTTTTGCCACATTCCCCAGGGAGGCAAAATAGCCAGGGTGAAAATTCCAAGGGGAATTCCCCAGTACAAGGCCACCAAACTGAAAGGCTTTTTCCCCCACGGGGGGCCAAATTGCCCTTTCCGATGAGTGTCTTATTCGGGTAAAGAATTTTTTAGCCACCCATCCTTTGTTTCAAGGGAATTTCCAATCAAAGTTTCTTCCCTTTCACCCCAAACCAGATATAAGTCCCCTTCAAAAGATCAATGAAGAAAGGGAACTTCTTTTACACCACTAGAAGCAAGGGTTTTTTTTCATTTGGTATTTTTTTTCCAATAAATCAGGATTTTTTACCAAAAAATTTAAGATGGCCAAAAAAATTTTGGGCCCTTCACGGGCCCCAAAAAGATTTTTAAAAGGGCCCCAAAGGGGAATTTTGAGAATTATATTTCCATTTTTTTAAACCAACTTTTTTTAAAACCTTTTTTTTTTTTCCGGGGCTTATAAAGGTTGTCCAATTCCCCACCAAATTTTTTTGGGGGGCCCCATTCTTTCTTCTTTTTAACTTTTTTTAGTTTTTTTAAAGTAAATGGTTGGCAACTTTTTGGGCCAAATTTTGGCCTTTTTCTTTTTTTCCCCCCTTTTTTTTTTTTTTGGAAATTTTCGCATTTTGGCCATTATTCGTTTGCACATTTTGGGGTTTTGGTTCCGGGGGGCCTCCCAATTTGTTGTTGTTTTTTTGGGGCTGATTTTCTTTTAAACAAATTGGAGTAAGCACCCTTTTAAAAAGTTACTCCTTTTGGGGTACCATTTTAAAAAAAGGTAAGGGGGTTTTGGAGTTTTGGGGTGTTTAACAAACTGAGCTATAAAATTTGTGAAAACCCCTTTTTGGAATCGAACCCCCGGGGATCCTTGTGCGGGGCTGGCGGACTGGGGAAAAAAGCATTTCCAAAAAGAAAATGTTTTCGGCCTCGGGAGTTGTTCCCCCTTTAAACCCCAGCTGTCAGAAAGGGGAAAAAGAGGTCTGTTTCTGCCCCCACCCTGTCTGCTTTGTTCACCAAATAACTTGTTAAATTGGGTTTAATCTCTGTGTTTAAAAATTTTAAACTGACCACCCATTGTCCTGTTCTTTTGCTCACTTTTGGTAGGCTAAAATTATTATTTCTTTTTTTGGGGAAAAAGTAGGGGTTTTCCCTTTCTTTTTGAAAATGATCTCATGTGATCGGGCCCTTTGACATTCTGAAAGTGGAAAAAAGGAACAGCATGTTTGCAAAAAATTTTCCCCCCGGAGTTTTTCTTTTTGTTTTTTTCCCTTGGGGTAATGGGAAACCTCGGTGAAATTCATAAAAAGGGTTTGACTAAGAATGAGCGCATGTTATAGCCAGGGGGAAAAGGGAAATTTCCCCCGAGGTGTGTTCATTTAAAAAGTGCGGGAAAGCAAGTTTTAATTCCAGAAAAGGGAGAAAAATTTAAGCCCCTTTAAAAAACAGATGGCCCAAGCAAAAGTCACTTTTTTTTGCAGAAACAAATTGCCAAAATTAAAAAAAGTGTGCCATCCCACTTAACATCAGCGTTCTTTTAAAAACGAAATGTGATTGCTACAAAAGGGCCCAATTTAAACCAACCCCTCCCAAAGGTTGGTTTTGGGCCCCTGCCTCTGAAAATTTCACACACCGGCATGGAATTTCAGCTGATTCCTAAACTGAAAGGGGTGTCTTTTGATACACAAACTCTTGCTTCCTTGCCAACAGATTGAGAGACCCTCACTTTTACTGCCCCCCATTTGTTTTATCTTTCTGTGACTTTGCCCTCATCATGTAGCCATCAAAAAAGGGGGGGGGGGGAATTTAAATTTAAAGGGCACTTTGCAACAATTTGAAAAGACAGTAACCCCAACTACCTGCCCCATTCCCCACCCCCCCGCAAACACAGCCTGCTATTAAAGTGCAGTTGCGTTTTTCCCCCAATCCAGGGTTTCACTCGCCCCCGCTCTAAAGTTTTTGATATTTTTTTTCCCCGGGGGAAAAACGGGAACAAAAAAGTATGCTTTTGCAAAGAAGAATTAGTATGGTTTCCAAAAAATACTGGGTTAATTATGAAAACTATTAAAAAACAACAAATTCAACAGAGTTTTTTTTTTTAAAAGCCCCTTTTCGGTTCTCTTAAAAATTTATATATTACATATTTTAAAAAAAATTTTTTTGGAGGAGATAATTTGGGTGCTTTTAAAACCCAATTTTTTCCCAGTGGTTTTTCAACGCTCTGAATTTTTTAAATAGTGATAAACAATGTTGTTTTTAAAAAATTGCCAAGGCTGTAAAAAAGGGAACTAAAAAAAAATTTAAAGGGGAATATTTTAAATTTTTCTGAATTTTAACACCAACTTAAATATAATAATAAATTTAAATTTTTTTATTTTTATAAAAGGGTTTGTATTACATTGCTCAGTTTGTAAACCCTGAACCAACAAAAAAGGACTATTTGTATTTTGGGAAGGGGTTTTTTGAAACATAAAAATTTGTTTTTAAAACTTTCCAGCGCAAGGAAGGCCCGGGAAAAGGAAAACTGTGAGGGTGATTTCCCCTAATGAATTTACCCCCGGTTTTGTCCACTGGCAGTACTGTCAATTTTGATTTATTTTTAAAAGTGATCACACAGCAAAAAATGAATCTCCAACGTGATGCCCTTTTTTGGGCCCTAAAAAGGGGTTTGGGTTTTATTTTTTTGTTTTCCCCTTGCGGGGGGCGATTCCCCTTTGGGTTTAAAAATGGAAACTCCATTTTAGTTCACCAAATAAATTATTCATGTGACTGGGGGGTCCCCCCAAAAGGGTTGTAGTACATGGCACAAAAGGACCATTTCCACAGCAAGTGGGGGCCAAGTTTGGAAAAACCCTGGCAAGTTTCTCCAGTGGACAAACACTGGGTTTGGGGGAGTAATATGGGAGTTGAATCAGGGGTTTTTTAAAAAAAGGGGAGCGGGCCCCCCACTCACCCCTTTTTCACCCCCGGGGTCCCCCCATCCCCAAAGTGGTGAAACCACTCTGAAAAGGGAACCGTGCCCCCCTTCCCTCTCCCTCCTCGGGCACCCAACAACTCTATGGAGAGGGGTTTTTTCCACAAAGTTTAAGGAAGGGTAACTGCCTAAAAGAGGGGGAAAAGGGGAAGTCTGGCTCCTCATTGGACTTTTGTCCCCCGGAGAAGGGGGGTTTTGGCAGCACCAAAGAAAATGAATGGGCACCCAGGCGGGTTTGGGGGGACATTACACAGGGCACTTCTGGAGCATTTATAAATTTGAAATGGGGGCATGAAAAGGTTTCATCCCCAACTATAAAAAAAATTAGTATGGCTTTGGCTACATTTTTGTACACCCTTGGTTGGACCCCCTTTTTGGGTTTGTTCCCAAATTCTACACTAACTCCCCTTTTAACTTTTTCACAATCCTTTCTTAATTTAAAAACAATAAATTTCTTTTACATCAAAATTTCCCCCAATGGGGTTATGGGGATTTTGGAAAGTTTTTCTGCTTAAATATCCGTCCCATTTTATTTTCAAGTAGTTTTTTGTCCTTGCTGAAAGTATTTCGGGGCTGGTGTCCCCTCTTCCCATCCTGTTAAAATAAAGATTTCAGAACACGAAATTGCAAGTTTTTAAATTGTTTGATGCCCCTGTTTCTGCTTAGGGAAAGCACCAAAAAACACTTCTTTTTTTTAACAGGGGGGAAAGGGGGGGTCTACCTTTGGGAAATGTTTTTTAATATCTCTACCTCTTAAAATTTTTTTAAAAACCCTTTTCCAAATTTTTGGGAACCCTTTATAGGACTGAGGAAAAATTTTTTTTTGGTACTGGATTTTCCCTGATGACTGGTCTTTCTCTGGAAAACATCCTATATGCCCCTTTGGGCTTGTGCCTACCTTTCCAAAGGGATTTTATTTAATTAAAATTTAATCTTTTTTATATTATTCTTTTACTTTTCCTGAAAAAAAAAGGTTTCTGGAGGTAGCAAAAAGGGAATTTAAGATTAAAGTAAAACAAATTTAAAAGTGAAGCATAAAAAATTTTTTAAAAAAACATATTAATGAAAAACCCCCCAAAAAAGAAAGTGGTTCCCAAACGGGGGGTCGGGGCCCCCCTTTTGAGGTAAACGCCCTTTTTCACAGGGGGCCATGAGCCAGTGAAGAAAAAAGGGCCACAACGTGCTTGGGTCTGGAGGGGAAGGGGGAAAAGGAAGGGGGAAGGAGTGATTTTACGCTTGATAGGTTGGGGGGGGATGCCCACTGGGGAGGCTGCAAATTGGCTGAGGGAAACCTTTTGGAAGGGAAGTTCTCTGGGGTTCCCGGTGGCGGGGCCCTCCCAAAAGGGGGCTTGGGCCTCTTCCAAAAAAAGGGAAAGGGGGTCCCACAACATGGGAACTGTATGAAGGGTCGCAGCATTAAAAGGGTTGGGGAACCCATTTGCCAAAAGAAAGGAATTCGATTCTGCTGAAATTATACACAATTTAATAGTTTGATATAGAATGATCTTAAATTGGCACGCTCCCTACGAGTCTGTTTATTCCTTTAAGAACTCTTTTATGCTCAAATAGCATTCCATAGGGTCAGAAAAAGGGGGTAGGTATGCCAATGTTCCTATCAAGCCCTTGCCTGCAAAAAAATTTTTCCAAGTTGAGGAACATAAATAAAATTAGCTGATTTTGCAAAAAATTTTACAGTCTGTTTTTTTATACTTTTTAAAAAATAATACCTGTAAAAACCAAAGAGAAAAAAAACCCCTTAAAACACACACAATCCTTTTGGGCCCCAAACTGGGCCCATGGGGTTTTTCCCTGGCCCTAATTTTTTGGAAGCTTTGTCCCCTTTTTTTTAACTCCCCCCTTTCCTAAACCTTTATGACTTTTAAATTACTAAAAGGGTTCTCCCTTATATAAAGCGTTCTGTTTTTATACCGCCCAAACCATTTACAAGTAGTCCTGGGCGGTTTAAAATTTTTGGTTTAACAGTGTGCAGGCAAACACATTGCCCCCCCCACCCGGCGGGGGGTACTCATTTTAAAACCGGCCCTGGAAAGGGAAGGAAGGCTGAGGGGGAACCTTCCCCCTTACCGGGGATTGAACCCAGGTTGTGAGCACAGTTTTCCTCAGTACGGGCCCTTTTCCACTGCCCCACGGGCAAACACATTATATCCATTGCAAAATTTAAGGGATTCATTTTTCCTTTAAAATTCGGGATAACAGGGGACATTGCTTTTTTGGCAATAAAAGCCTGACTGAATTGGTACGCCCCCTTTTCCCAAAAAGTTGAAAATCCACAAAATTTTAAAACCCCGTTGTCTGTTTGGGGCTACACAAAAATGCATCTCAGCCCCCAAATTTTTAAATAATGCACTGTTTAAATTTTATGTTGATTAGAATATTCATCAAATTAAGTTGAAAAAGGGCTTTTTTTTGGACTCAGGGGCAAAGTTCCATGAGTCATTACTGAGGGAAAAAAAACTAAGGGTCTGAAGTTTTTAATGCACAAAATTAGAAGGGGAACCCCCTTTTTTATAATTTAAAATTTTCATAGGTTTCCCTTAAATTTAATTTTTTAATTTTAATTAAATTAAAGTTTTTTAAGCCTGTTTTTTTTTAAAAAATTAAAAAAACCCAAACTTTTTCGGGGTGCAGGTTTTAAAGCAATTATAGATCAGAAAGCGTTCAACACCATGCGGGGCCCTCAGACACAGGGGCCTTTTGGGGTTTTTAAAACTCTCTCCCCTTCATTTCTTGAAGAAAAAAGAAACCCCAAATTTTTGGAGCCTTTGGTTTTGACTTTTTCCCAACTGGTACGAAAATTACCTCCTCAACCATGGACCTTTCTGTTAAAAGGGAAAAAATGTGCATTTTGAATTGTGCATTTGGGCGGGAAACGGGCCCTTTTAAAATTTCCCTTTTTTTTAATTTGGCATTACCCTTTTAAAAGCTTTCCTGACAAAAACCCCTTCCTGTGTGCTTTTTTTGGCCCTTAGGGCCTAATTAAAAAAAATTATTTGGGACAATAAAATTTAAAGTTTTTAACCTGTTAAAAAATAGGCCCCCCAAACCCCCTTTAAAATAACACAGCTTTTACTAAAACCCATTTAAATGTTCCATTTGGAGCCCACAATTTTAAAAGAACCCCCAAATCTGGCCCCAAAAAAATGGTATATGGGTAACAAAAAACAAATCCTGCCTGAGGCTCTGTGGGAATAAAAATAGCAAATCTGATTTGGTCGGGAAATTGTTTAATATGCCCAGAATTCACGGGCCCAAGAAAAGGGGAAAAGTTTATGATTATTAATTATGAATTAGCCTTTTTGGGGTGGGGCTCTGAAAAGTTTTAAAGAAATACCATCCCAAGTAAAAAAAATCACCCCAAAAATATACCTTCGTTTAAAAAAAAGATAGACAGTGATTCTGCAAAAAAAGCGGGGACTCCTTTTAGGGGTTTTTTCATAATTATTATTTTAATCAAATTTATCACACAACAGACAAGAAACTTAAACTTTTTTTTGGGTATTATAAATCCCTTGTCAAACCCTTTTCCCAAGCATTTGGGACTAGGGTAATGTATCGGCAAATTATGTGAGCAGATCCCAGTAAGGGGGGCCGTCTGCAGTGACGTTGGTGACTTTGTAAATTTCCAAAATTTCTTCTAAACACTTCTTTGCTCTTTGGCCCAAAACCCGCTTTGCCGTTTACCACGGGGCCCATCTTAAGGGCTTATGCCAGGGGCCTGAAGTTAAATTTGTAGGTTTGGGAAAAAATTTTTGGGTTGTTGTTTTTTTTTTCTGACAGGGCAAAGGGTTTTTGTGGCATGATATAGCCCCCCAAACCCCCAAAAATCTCTAGCCCGGGCCGCTGGCCCAACATGCATTCCTCGGGCCCCCAGGAACCCAAAATCCCACCCGAGCAGGCCTCCTTTCCCCAAGCACTTTTAAAAAAATATCTTCTAAGCAAAAAAGGAAGAAATTTTGGGGTGGGTTTTTTTCCCTTTCCCCCCTGGTGGGATGAAACTGAAACCTCAGGCTTGTCTAAAGTAAATTTTTTGACAGCCCACAGCCTCTTCCCCCCCAACCGGCTCAGCCCTGTAACGCATCTCCGCCGCGGGGCCCCCCCCACTACTGGATGGAGACATCGCTTGCTTTTTTTAAAGGTTTGCCTCCCCTTCCCTCCCTTGTCCATCCACCCAGCCACCTGAAACCCCCTTTCCCCCCCCGGGCCCCTGTTACGGGCAGCATTCCCCCTTCCCCTTGCATTTTAAATAAAGACTTGCCCCAAAGTCGGGCCCCCGGGAGCCAAATGAAAGCTAAAAGTTGGGCCCCCACACTTTTTCCCACCTAAACCAAAATCTGGCCCTCCTTGAAAAAATTTTGGGGACACCTCGCTGTACATGATATTCCCTGTTTCACCCCCTCATTTTTCGGGAAAAGGGACTGCAGAAAAAGGCGCACAGGTAAAAGTGACTTCTGGGGTTTACCCAAAAGAGAAAAAGGGAACGGGGTGTGTGAATGCACGGGAGGCCCACACGGGAAAAAAAACCTGCTTTTTTTTGCCAGGGGTTTTGGAAATCATTTAAAAATGGGGACATGGGGGTCAGCGACTAGAGTGCTAAAATTTTTTTGGCTGAAAAGGCAGCTCGGTGGTTAAAACGGGTGCCACGCAGGGGGAGTGAGCTCCCGCCTTTCCCCCCGGACTCCTCCCAAACCCCAAAAGCATTTTAAAAAGCATGAAAAATTGCAAGCAGATAAATGGGTACCGCGGGTTAAAAAGTGGAAAGGAAAACATTTGTTTTCGTTAGCCATGCCGGCCAAAAAGGGCCACGGACTTGCCCCAACACGGGCCCACTTGGGCGGGAAAAAACGGAGTTAAGCCCCGGCCTAGATTTGGATACACTAGCCGAAATGTGCGGGGGGGGGGGACATTTCCCTTTTTTAAACCTTTACCTGTACATCATGCTTATTTTTTTAAATAAAAAATTTATTTCCCGGGGGCTTTTTTCACTGGAAGGGTTGCAGATAAAATGGGGGTTCCCTAAAAACCGAAAAAAGTCCCGATGGATAAAAGGGGCTATGACCTAGGTCATTTAAAACAGATCATATCAAGGGAACCCTTTGCTTCCAAAATTTTTTGAGGTGGCCACAGTTTGGGTTTGGAAGGATATCAAACCCAATACGCAAGGATTCCCGGTTTTTCCCAATGGGTGGTTTTGGGCTAAAAGCCACTTGGGTGGGGTTTTTGGGGCTAAAAGTAGAACCCTTTGGCCCCGGGGGCCTGCTAAGGCTGTAGGGTCATTGGCAACTGGAAAGGGGGGAAACCCTTGTAAAACATAAAAAACGGAAGCGATCTAAGGAGGGGGGACTAATGCCTCCTCTGGGAAAAGGGTTGGTAGGTCAAAATCCTGACTAGGAGGGGCCCCGAAATGAGCGTTTTTAAATTTTTCGTTTTTTTCGTTTCTTTCCCGAAAAAAAAAAACAAAAAAGAAAATTTTAAAAAAAAAAAAAAAAATAAAAACCCGAAAAATGACCAAATTTGCTGTGTTTTCGTTTTTTTTTCCAAGCAAAATGAAATTGAAACAAAAAAGAATGCTAACGAAACAGCAATTTTTCGTTTTCTTTTTTTTTCTTTTCGTTACCTAACAAAACAAAACCAAATTTTTTTTGAAAAAACCAGGGGAAAACGAAAAAAAACCGAAACGGACCCCAAAAAAGGGAACCAAAAAACCAAATGAAAAAAACCTTTTTTTTGAGTCGTCCCATCTTTTAAACCTGACCCAGGGGAAGGGGAAGCCATTTGGGGGGGAAAGGGAGAAAATGCCCACCCGGAAGTGGGTTTTGTTATTCTGTAAATCTAAAAAGGGAAAGGGGAAAGGGTCAAAAGCAGAAGAGGCAACTCTTCAGCCCCCTGTACTGGTATTGCCCCCCGGGATAGCCATTTTTTGAAGGCCCAGGAGGTGGGGGCTGTATTTGGCGGGGTTTTGAAAGGGGGAAATTCCTGGGGTTTCGGGAAAAGGCGAGTTTGGGGGTTTTTGCTGGGGAGTTTAAGGGGGGGTTGTGGGGAAACCCAAAAGCTTTTTTAAGGTTTTTAAACCAACGGGAGGAGAAATGGGGAAAAATTTGGGACTACCCCACCGAGATATCCCCCCAGTTTCAAAGGGAGATCAAAAAAAGGGCCTTGGGACCCAAAGGGTTACCCTGGCGGGAAAAAATAGGGGTAATAACCACCCGGCTGACTCAAGAAAAAAAGTTCATTGAGAGGAGAAAAAAATTCCCTGCCACATGTTTTTCTGCAGTACCCCCCGAAGCTTTGGGGGCTGCTCACAGGAAAAACTGGCATTAAAGGGACCTTCCAGAAAAATAAAAAAGAAAAGGGTGGAAAAGAAGGGCCTTTTAAAAAGAAGAAATTGAGAATGAGAGAGGGTTTTTAATTTTTTCAGAAATACTTTGTTTTGGTTTTTTCATCGTTACATTTTTGACCCCCCCTCTTCTGCCCCAAAGCCCTGGGGTTTTTTTGGCAGGGGAAAACTGGAGTGGTTTTCCAAGGGCCCCACTCCCGGCGCCAAAAGCCCTTTTAGGTATTCCCCGGTGGGGCTCCCATCCAAGTACCCAACCCCGGGGGGACCCTGCTTATTCTTTCCCAAAACAGGTGAAACAGAAAGTGCCCTTTGGGGATCTAGGCAAACCTTTAAAAACAAAGGCAGGTACTTAATTCTGTGGACTTAAAAGGGTTTTTAAAAAACTCTGGGTTTAAATTTTAAAAGTTTTTTAAAAATTTTACTCAACCAAATTTAAAATGAGAGCGAAAGAAAACCCCCCCCCTTTGAGCCAAAAATATATATGTTTTGTTTTTAAAAAACCCAAAATAAATCAAAACCCAAACCCCCAAAATTTCAAAAAAAAAAAACATCCCAAGGGGGACACAAAAATTTTGCCAGAGTCTATTTGCATTTTCTATTTGTTTCACTTAGAAAATTCAGTCTTAAAAGGGTACAATTTTGGGCGGCTACAAAGTTTTTTTCAAATTTTAGCACAACCCATTTCCCAGTGCTTTGACCCCCCCCTTTCCCTTTCAAGTTTGTTTTTAATATTAATTTTTCTGCATTAATGAAAACAAAATTTGGCTTTTTCCCCAGAGTATATGCTGGTTTTAAAAAAAAAGTGGATATTTCGAATGCAGAATTTTCCCTTAATAAAATAAAAGTTTTTCTTTTCCCCGTGTGACAGTGGAACCACAAAACCCCACAATACGCGTTTTAAATAATTGTACAATGGTTTTGGGTTCTTTTTTATTTTCGTCTGGCAGTGAATGCTAAAAAATGCTCATTTTTTGTGCACCCCTTTCACCCCAAGAGTGGTAACATGAAAACTTACATGAGCAAAAGGGAAAAAATCCACGTCAAACATTCTTAAAAACCCCGCTGTAAAGCTTACATCCACGTTTTCCTTTTTATTGGGCCCCGAGTTTTGTCCCTTTTTTAGGCCCCTCTTTTCCCTTTTAATAAATTATACTTTTGAAAATTTCACATTTTAAAAAGGGTTTTTTTTTTGGTTGGGTTTGTTAGCTTAAAAAATTTACAGAATGTGAGAAAACCCCCCCCCATCCCGGCCGTCTGTTTAAAAAAGCCATGGGGGATAAATTTTCCCCGGGGTTGGATGCAAAAGCAGAAAGTACAGTTTTTAGCCTTTTCGTCTATAAAAGTTGGGATTTGGGTGGTACGTTTTTTATGCATTATGTTAAAAGAAAAAAATTTATTTATTTTTTTAAATTTTTTTTAAGAGTATTTTTACCCCACCGGCTCCTTTTGGAAAAAAAGGGAAACCCGGGGAGCTTACAGTAAAAGAAAAGACAAACCCTTAAATTTTTATTTTCACCAAAATGGGCATGGGTTTTTCTGCACTGACCCAATTGCTTAATTAATACGCTGGTACAGAATACAAGTGCAAATTCCCAGCTCAATTAAAAATTTTAAATTTTTCAAATTTAGTTTTTATCCTCTTTCAAAAACCCCCTTCCTAGACAACCTTTCCACTCTCTTCTACTCTTCCCCCTCAGTATGCAGCCCTTAAAAAAAAATCAAGGGGACACAAGTGGGAGTCAGTTTTCAAAAAAACAGAATGGACTGTAAATAGTTTCACTCCAAAGAGCAAATAAAGGGGGGGGGGCCAAGTTCCTTGGAGGCGAAGATTTCCCCCTGTTTATTTATTTTAAGGGAAAAAAAAATTTCCATCACTGTTTCTCTTTGGGGCTATTGTGACTGGTCATTAATACCCAAGAAATACTTGTCAATTTAAAAATTCACTTTTGAAAAAACTTCCCTATGCATCTTCAGCCCTAACATATTCCCATAAGATATGAAGAAAAGTGTCAAAGTTGGCCCTAAAAAGAGAAGCTGTGTGGCTGAAAATGAAGACAACAACTTCAATTTGCACAGCACTTTTCCCTTTGGTTATTGTTTAAAAATCCAAGCATAATTTCTTTTTTAAAAAGAGGAAACTGAACTTTCTGTATTTCTACAAAAGTCCATCCCCAAAATTCAAACCCAAAAGTTTACCCTTTTTATTTTTTCCCCGGTAAAAACTTACTTTCCTCCTCAAGTCTTAGTTAAATTTTCTTTATGCTTAAAACTTGGTGGTTTGGGTGGGTTTTTTTTTTGTTTCTGAAGCAATATTTTCAAATAATTTTGATTTTTAGGGGAAACCCCCAATATTTTTTTTTCTTCTTCCCCTTTCCAATAAACGTTTCCTTTTTATACCAAAACTCGGTGTTGTCCCTTCACATAAGACTCAAATAAAGGCATTAGTCATTTATTTTCCCTTTCACCATACACCCTATTTTCGTGTTTTACAGGTTTTAAGATCGTTTTGGGCCCCCCCCCCCGCCAAGGGTGTGGGGAAAGGGCCTAAGTGCCCCCCCTTTGGGAAACCTTGCATCCTGACAATTGTGCCCGAAGTTTTGTCCCGTTTATTGTCTGGGATTTTCTCCCAGATCTTGGGCTTTTCTGAAATTTAAAAATACATTAAAAGAGCAAGGGGGTCCAGGGTTACATCTCCCAAAACAATTTTATTAAACGAAGGCACATTTAGATTCCCCCGGTCACTATTTAAAGGGGGGCATTTTTTAAAGGGGAAAAAACAATATTTAAAGTTCGGATACTTTTTGAAGAGATTTATATGGTAAATGGTTCTGATTAAATTGTTACCCCAAACACCCCATATATCAGCTGGAAAAATTCCTCTTTTCTTCTTCAATTTTTTGTTTCGTGTAACCAAAACCCCGGGAAAAATTTGTCCTTTGGTTAGGCAAAGCAAATCTCCCCTTTTAAAAAAGAGGGAATGCCCTAGCTATCTCACTCTGTCCTATCAAAGAGACAAAGGTGGCTTGTGGGTTTTTTCTCTTTAGCCAATTTCCCCTACTATCAACTATCTATCTATCTATCTATCATCTTCTATCAAAACTATTATCTATCTATCTATCTAACCCATCTAAACTATCTATTATCATCTATCAAATTAATTAATCAGCTAAATTGGGGCGACAGTTTTGGGATGACAAATGTTCCTGATAATTTTCCTTTCCCCCAGAAGGGAAAAAAAGGGCAAGCTGCATGCCCCCATGTGAAATAGCTTGGGGGATTTAGAGGGAAAAAGGTACATGTTCACTCCCTCTGTATTTTTTCCCCTTGACCAAGTTTCATGAGGAAGCAAAAATACCTTGCTTCAAACTTTATAGTAAAGTGCAAACCGGAAACTGGTGTGCATTTAAAGTAAAAAGGGCTTTTGGGCCCCATTTTCACAATTCTTTGTTTGGGCTTCTTAGTCAATGGTATCACTCACTGTTTTAATTTTGCCATTTGCAGGTGTTTTTGTCCCGTTTTAGAAAATCCCCTTTTGGACAAAGGAACTATGATGCACATGCACAACATCCCTTAAACTTCGGGGAAATTTCCCCCTTTAAAAAGCCTGAAAGCAGCCCAAAAGTATTCCAAATTTAGCAAATTTATTCCTCCATTAAAATTAACAGTTTTATATATGCAGCAGTTCTCAAACAAAATTTGTACACATCAGAACATGTACAAAATTTGTAGCTTTCGGATTTGGGAGCTGGCCAGGGAAACTTTCATGTATTTTAAATTTCACCATATCTGAAAGATACTGGTTCAACATTAAAAAAGGTTGAAACATATAACTAGCTAATTCCTAAGAGCCTTTTGGTGCAATGGTTTTAAAATATTTTACTGCAGCTCATGACCTGGGGTTTTTAAATTTCCCGGGATGTTGGGTTTGGGTATTTTTATGTTTATCCAAATTTAAAATTTTTATTCTTTTTCCCCCATCAAATTATCCAAGGGGATACCCCCTAGTTAATAACATTTAGCCCGTGGCCCCAAAAAAAATTTAAAGCAGAACAAAAATTTTATTTTCTTTTTTAAAAGAACAATTTTTAGTTCCAAATGTTCCTTTCCCCTGGATCCAACCCTTTTTTCTGAAAAATGTTTCAAGGGGACTTAAAGGTGCCTTTTAAAAAAGGAAAATGATAAAACACTTACAAACATTGTAGTAGGTTTTCTGTATGATAAATTTTAAAAAGGGAAAGTTTTTTGCACATCAAAAAAATATTCAGGAACAGAAAGGATGAAAAAAAATCATTATTGGGAAAGGTTAAACCGAAAAAAAATTTGATGGGTTTGGGGCCAAAAAAGAAAGGGGTATTCATTTTCAAGATTTTTAAAAAAAATGGGTAATTTTAAACAATATAAATGGGAAAAAGGGTGCTAATTCTTTTTTTTCATTCTGTAAATGGAGAATATTTCAATAAATTCATCTTTTAAAAAAAATAAAAAAACCCCAAACCCCCCCTGGGGTCAAAAACCCTGTAAAGGGCTTTCAAATGTTATGATCATGGGGAAACAGAAAAAAACAAAAAAAATTGAAAGGGGGCCCAAAATTGGTTTTGTCCCAAACCCTTTTCTATGCAGAAATCCAGTTTTACAGTAGTTAACATCCAGTTGTACGAAAAAACATGAGGTTCCCCCCAAAAAATTTCACTTAATATGAAACCCCGAGGCACTGTAACATATTTTTTTAAAAACTTGGACAACCAAAAACATTTACACGGTTTCAGAATTTACAAATGGGGGATCGATATTTTGGCTCTATAAATTTTGCCAACCTTTCCCTTGTATAGGTCTTGCTGACAGGGTTTTGGGCGGTTTATTTATTTTTTTTAAAAAGTTGCTGTCCCCCCTCTAACACAATAACCCTTCTCAATTCTTTTACAAAACACCCCCCTTTCCTTCCCCATTTCCATGTTTTTACCAAAAATCCATCCCCCCGATTGAGTCCTACTAATTGTGTGTTTAATAAGCAAGGGAACCCGGAGTCTTGGGGCTTGTCACGTGTTTGTTTTTAAAGCTCTGTTTAAAACCGAAAAAAACAAAATAAACACGGGAAAACTGATTCATGTACCCTTTTTTTTTAGAAACAGCAGAATCCTGTGGGGATACAAGCTTTGGGAAATTTTAGGTTGTAGGGCCTTTCAACCCGAAAATTTTCTTGGACACCCTTTGGGAAATACACCGGGGGCATTGTGATTTTTGGGGGGCATCCTTTGGGGTAAAAGATAAACTTTAAAAAAAAAATCCTGGGTCACAATATCCGGGGATAAAAACAGGGTTTCCCCAAAAAAATTCTCAACCCTTGTTTTTTCTGTTTTCTTTCAGCTTACAACAGTGAAAAATATTAAAAGGGGGTTTAAAAAATTTAACAACTTTCACTGTTTTGCTTCATTTAAAACACTTTGGGTTTTCTTTTTGCCAAAACAGCTAATTTTTTCTCCTTAATGAAATTTGTAACCTAGTTTCCCACCCGTTTTTAAAATTTCATTTCCCGGGGAAATGCTATTTCTTTCCTTAACCCCGAACATCTCTCTTTCTTTGGAGAGAAAATCACCCAAAACAAGCAAGCAATCCTGAAAAAAAACATTTGGTTCCTTTCTGAAGGATTTTTAAAGGAAAAAATAGGGGACAAAACATTCATTTTTCCCCCCTAAAAACAGTCAGGGGGAAACCTTTTTGGGTTTTACAAAGCTGCTTAAAACCCTCTCTGGGGAAGCATTTTCCCCTTTTACGTCATTGAAAAAAA
Source organism: Phrynocephalus vlangalii (assembly GCA_037367305.1). Classification (NCBI taxonomy): domain Eukaryota; kingdom Metazoa; phylum Chordata; class Lepidosauria; order Squamata; family Agamidae; genus Phrynocephalus; species Phrynocephalus vlangalii. The sequence continues at coordinate 30,742 of JAWVWN010005199.1, forward strand.
TTTTTATCTTCTATAATTGGGGTTAAAAACTCCCCCTTTTGGGGTTGGGTTCATGCAAATGCTTGAACCATAATGACCTTCTAGTTGCCAAAAATTTTGCAATTTTGTTTTGAAAGAGATGAGTTTATGACATCCCCTTTTACTTTTGACCCAGGGGGCTGAATCCCAAATCGGGGCCCTTCACTGGTTTTGACAATGAAACCAGCAAGAAATTTCTCCACCCGCAGGTGCCTATTTGCTCTAAGAAAAATGGCCCGGGAAAAATCTTGGAGTTGAAATTTTTGGGAAAAGCTCAAAAGACTATAGGGAAGACCTTTCAGTGCATGCCTTCAAAATGCACTCGGTTTTTTTCTAAAATTTTTTTTAGGCAGAACTAAAGCTGACTACTTTGAAGTCTCAAAAAACCCTATCCTTGGGACAGGTACCGAGGGTACAGGCATCAAACCCAAAAAGAGCATTGAACTCAAAAATGAGGGGCAAACAGAAACAATGGTCTCATTGCTCCAAAAAATAAAACACTTAGATGAGGGGGGGCCCAAAAAATGCCGCTGCGAAATAAATTTTGTCATCACCATGTAAAAGGAGATTCTTTTTGGGGCTCATGTGGGGGGGGGGGGAAAAATCCCCCCTCCCTTTTGCTTTGGGTTCCTTTATTACGCTACCTCCCTTTTGCAGGTTTATTTGATCCTCCCAAAACAATAGATCCTTTGGGGGTTTCCAGGGGAAAAAGGAGATTTGAAAAATTGGGCCCCCAATATTTTGGGAAAGCCCCAAATGCAAACTAACCCATACTGGTTTTACTGGGAAATACCTTTCCTGCATTTTATAATGTCTTTGCAACATTGGGGTTTTAAATGAACTGTTCTTTCCGCTTAGTACTTAAAGGGAAAGGAATTTATTTTTCATCCTTTCATTTTTAAAACCCTTTCTTCCCGAAGCTCTGGTTTTATCCAGTTAATGTTTGGAAAGGGGGGGACTGGAAGAAATGAAAGAGGATTACGGAACACTACATTTGCCCCTTTTGACCTGTTTTTTTAGCTAAATCGAATTGTCTATAAAATTTGGGGGCTTTTGGTTTTAAAACAATAACCCGGGTGAAGCAGGGAGTTTCTTTAAAATAAAAAAGGGGGCCCCGGGTGTTAAAAGCAGACCTCATTTAAAAATGATTCCAAATTAGTACAAAAAATGTAAAATAGGGGCAATTTGATTCATTTAAGGAAAAAAAAATTTTGTTTTTCTTTCCTTTTTCCCGAAAGGGAAAGGAAAGGGGAAAAAATGGGGACAGCTCCAATGGTGATGCACAACGAGAAGATGTAAAAAAAGGGGAACCCTATTTTACTAAAAAAAAATGTATGCTGTTTCCTTTTACCAAAATGGGTACATATGATTAATTTACTACAGGGGTGCAAAAATCTTTTGTATCCGCATTGAAGTGGGGGTGGCTTTTCTTTGGGTTGGTATGGTTTTGTATGCACTTTATTAGTACTATGTTCCCTTTTAATCAAAGTGTTCTGAGCTGTGTGCCTTGATCTTTGGGAGAGTCGATTGCATTGGGTGGGGTTTGAAAAGCTTTGCAACAGTGCTTTGAATTTAAAAAAGGGAATTGCAACACACCTTTAGAAAAACCCCATGCATTTAGTTCCCTCCAATTGTAAAGGGATTGGAAAGGGTTTTGATTAACTGGGGTCATTCAATAAAGACCCGGGCCCCCCCCCTGAACCAAGGGATGAGATGGGAGGGGGAAATTCTGCCCCTTTGGGGGTTTAGCGCGCCTTTTTCCCTCAGAAGAAAAAGGGTTAAAAACCCCCTCAGCTTTTAAAAATCCCAGTAACCCGTGATATGGGTTTAGGGGAAAAAGCTTTGGGTTTAAAACAAAGGGGGGAATTGCATTGAAAACAGAGTTAAAAGCTCATTACTGATGGAGAAACAAAGGAAGGGAGTGAAATTTATAAGCTTCAGTGAAAAAAAAAATGAGTTTTTTTGGGGGGTTTTTCCCCCACTTCCCTTAAAACCCCAATGTGGGCCCTTTTTTTCTCCCCCATTTTCCCTCAATGTTTTTTTTTCTGACTGAATTTTGAGGACCCCGTTTTATGGAGCAGGTAAAAAAAGGGGCTGGAAAAAATACATTTTGTTTTATTTTTTAAAACAATACCCCGACAATTTAGGGGAACCCCAAAGTCTTTTAAAAATACTAAAATACCGTAATCGTATCACTGACCCAAGGTTTCTAGAAACAACGGATGAGCCCCCATGACAGTAACAATAAAAAGTTTGGAATAAAAAATGGCCCGAAAAAAATAAGCCATTTTTAAAAACAAATTTAAAATTTTAAATTTAAAATTTTAGCGGGGGGGAAATATAGGAAAAAAGAAATACTTTTATACAGTTTTTTGTGGACAAAATTCCCCTTTTTTTTAATGGGTTAGCCTTCCCCCAGTGGATTGTTTTTCTTACAAAAGAGCATCTGCACAGAAATATAGAAATATTTCTTTCCCCAGAAGATTTTAAAAAAATGCTTTTTTGGGGGCAAAAACCCCAAAGGGTTAAAGAAAAAAGAATGTCTTCACCATTTAAAATTCACTTTTTTTTCTGTGAAGATTCCAAACAATGCCAAAAACACAATGCCAAAGGATGCACTACTCTGCTCTTTGTTTTCCTTTTGGGGCTTTTTCTCATTTTAAATAAAGTGTCTGGGATTTTGGGTAGAGGTAGATTTTTTCCAATCAGCTGGTTTTTTTAAAAAAAAATATTTCCCTTTAAACCCAAAAGCAATTAGCAAAAAAAATTGAATTTTTTAAAAACCCCCCCCCCCGTTCCCCCCCCTTTTTAAGGGGTTTGGTTGGGTTTTGTAATGGGCAATTTAAAAAACATTAGGTTATCTCTTTATAAAAAAAACAGTTTTCATACAGAGGCCCGCTTAGAAAAATGTGATTTCAACTCAAGTTCTTCGTAATGTTTTTTGGGTTTTTAGTGAATGCGCAGATGTTTCTTTTTCCCCCTTTTGACTTTTATAAAAATACATATACTTTTCCCGGATATTTTTTTAAAGATTTTCCCCGTGGTGTCTTGTGTTCTTCACTAGTCGTAAAAAGTGAATGGGCATGCTTGAAGAAAAGTGGGCAATACTTGGGGCCCAATTTTTAAATTCAAATTTCTCCGCTTTGCAAACAAAACAAAATGTTACTGAAAAACACCCCAAAAATAATGCCACCCCCATTTCCCAAAAAGTGGAAAACCTAATTTTGTAATTTTGTAAGGGGCAGTTTTGTTTTTAAAAGCCCTTAAAAGAAAGTTCTTAAATAGAGATGGGCAAGAAAATTTTAAAAATGATAACCCAAAAAAACAAACAAACAAACAAACCCCCTTTTTTTTTGGTTTAGTTTTTTTGGTCCGTTTTATTTTACTGCAAACTATCAAAACAAAAACAAAATTGGGGCCCTTTTTTTCTGCTTTTTTATTTCCCCCAAACAGCACCCCCTTCATGGTTTTCCCGGGCTCCCGCATTACTTTAAATCACTCCAGACCTTTCCCCCCCCCCTTTTTCCCTTTAAAAGTGCCCCAGCTAGCATAAAAAGTTGGGAATGGGGGGGGGGGAAACTTTTCTTGGGCCCCCAAAAAAACTTCCCGGGGTCCCTTTGGGGATTGTGAGAAAAGTTTTTTTTTGGACATAAATTGGGGGAATTTATAAAGGAAATCCTCAAAGAACTACACGGTTTTTCTGGAGCTGTTTGCCCAAACTAAACAAAAACCCCTTTTATTTAAAGATGGGCCAAAAACTGAATCAGTTCATTTTTTAAAAAATTTGGGGTGGTTTTTAGACACCAACAAACCACAAATCATCACAAACTGCCTTTTGTGGTGGTTTTTAGCTCGTCTTTAATTTTAAAAAATATTTTTAAAACAATTTCCCAAGAGATTATTCTCAGGGAAAAAGTAGGTACTTGTGATGGCTTACAGTTTAAAAGATGATAAAAAAAGTAAGTATTATCATTAGGATCATGATCATTAAATAAAAAGGGTTAAATTTCGATAGGAAACCGATTTAACCACAAAACCAAAAAACTTTTAACCAGAAAACAAATGGGGGAAAATGAAAAGACTAAACCCCTATAAAATATAAACACAGAATTTTTAAAAAATCACAAAAGGGGGGGGGACTTCCGGGGGCCCCAGGGGATGGCTGGGGGGATTCGGCAGCTCTGCTTAATTTTGGAAGGAAAAAAACTTTAAATCGTCTTTTAAAGATACCAAAATCGGGGAGTAAAAGATCATAAACCATTGGGGAGGGCAGGGTGAAAAATTGGGGACTTTAAGGGGAAAAAGGGTAACAAGAATTTTTAATGAACAGTGATTTTTTCTTTCCTTTCTGCCGAAAACAAGTCCCAGGCAACGGGCTGTGAGAGACTGTGAGAGAAGTTGTTTTTCTTTGTTTAGGCTAGGGAAAAAAAAAAAAAATTTTCTTACTTTGGTTTTTTCTGCATGCCCCCCAAGGAAAAAAAGGGCCTACTGTGAAAAAAAGTGGGGGACGGAAACCCTCCCCGGGCGCCTGTATCAAAGAGCCCTCTTTAGAGAGCAGAAAACTGTTGCGAAGCTGACTTTAAAGGGTTGTTCTGGCAAAGTGCCCGCACATCAGCCAGATTTCTCAAAAGGGAGTTCAAAAACTTGAAAGCAAAGTTTAGCTCCCTTTTAAATCAGCTCTAAAAGTGTAAATTTACTATCGAAGACCCTTTCCCGTCCTTATCATCAAAGAAAAAAGACCTAAGGAAGGACCTTTTACAAAATATACAAACCCTGCAGTCCCCAGGTAAACTAATAACGGGTTTAAAATGAAAAAACTAGAGGAGAAAAACAATCAAATTCCCAAACTCTAGCCCCCAAGAAAAAAAAAGCAAACGCTGCACATGATGAAAAGTCGATGCCAAAACGCGGAAAACTTATCTTAAAGGAGGTTATTCTCGAAGGCCCAATCTAAAATTAAAATTTAAATTTTGAACTCCCCGGATAAAAAAAAATGAAGAAAGAAATCCTCATTTGGCTTAATTCTATTTCCCCCCCCAACTCTTCTGGATTAAATTGGAAAAGGGAAAAACTAAATAGGTTTGTGCTAAAGAAAGCTACCCCAAGACCCAATTTTTTAATTTTGATTTATGCTTTAAGCCATCAAAGAAAACTGATGTCAACTCTTAGGGCCAAAACCTTACCCGCTGAAGCGTGAAGGAAGAGTTTAACCCAAAATTTTTCAGGTATCTCCAGGGAGAAATTTTGAATGGGGAAAACCATGAGGCCCGTCACAAAAAGCCTTTAAAAAAACAAAAAATATAGATACAAATGGGGATTCCCGATCTTTTTTCCAAGGGTGGGGGAAGGGGCCAACTCTACAAAAAAAACTATTCTTTGGGAAAAAGGGGGGAAAAACTTCTCAAGGGAAAGGAATATTCAAAACGAAAAGAAAAGAGAACTCCAAAATTTAAACATCTCTGAAGACACGTCCCCCCTTTTAAATCTTTAAAACTTTCAATGGGCAAACAAAAGGAGACCGATTTGAAGTTAAAGCACTACAGAAGACACCCTCCTTTTTTCTCTTTTCTCTCTTTTCCCCCGCCCCCCTTCCCCTTTCCCTTTCCCCTTTTTTTATATTCCCCCCCCCCCCTTTTTTTTTTTTAGCCCTTTTTTTTTTATTTTTGGGGTTTTTTTTGGGGCCCGGCCCCTCCCCCTTAAAATTTTCCACTCTATCCTGTTCCCTTTTCCTTTTTTTCTTTTCCCCCGTATATTTTTTCCCTTTTCCCCCCTTAAATTTTTTTCTATTTTTTATATTTTTATTTTTATTTTTTTTTTATTGTTTTTTTTTTTTTTTTTTTTGGGGGGGGGAGGGGAGGGGGGAGGAAAGGAAAGGGGAAGAAGGATCTTAAAATTTATATTTTTTATGTTATCTCTTTTAATACTTTTTTTGTTTTTTAAAATTTTTATAACAACTGTAAAAAAAATTTGACGTGCAACGCTAACCCTTTGAGCTTCCCAAAAACTTTTTTTTAGCCATCGGAAGTGTAAGGGTGCTTTCCCCCCTCCCTCTAAAAAGGGGCCTACAGAAAAGTGTGTGAGAGCCAAGAGGATGGGAGAACAGAAAAAAATGCAGGTGGGAGGGTTTGGGTAATCATTGTCCTTTTTTTTTTTTTTATTGTATTTTATTGTTTGAATTGTGCACAAGAAGGGCCGTTCCAGATCGAAAAAGAATTTAAAATTTTGGGGGACTGTTAAAAATTTGTTACATTTAATTCCCAAGGGGGCTAGGAACAGTCACAAGAGGGAAAAAATAGAGTCATTTAATTTAAAAGGGGGGGGGGGGAATAAACCGGACAAACGTCTTTTTTCAAGGGAAAAACACCCAAACGAAAGAAGGGGCCCAAAAAAACTGAAAAATACCCCCAACCCTCAACATCTATGTAAAAAAGTTTTTTTTACATCTAAAGCAAGGGGGTGGGGAAAATTTAAAATCAAAACACTGTGATTTTATTGTTAAAAAACTTTTGAAAGAAATTTTTTAAAGGGAGAATTTTTTTTTAAACTTAGGCCACAATTGGAATAGAACAATATTTCTTTTTATAAAAAGTTTTATGCACCAAATCTAAACACAATGTTTTACAAAGAGGTATGGGGGCGATGAAAAGGTAAAAGAAAGGACATGTGATTTTGGGCAGGGGAATTTTAACTGGGTTTTGGACAAAAAAAAAAGATAAAAAAAATGACTAGGGGAAAGGGAGAATTCAGGGCTTGGGCCCCTACAATCTTAACAAAAAATTTTTCGCAAATACCGGGGCTTTGGGTGTTTGGAGAGAATTTTAAAGGGGCCCATGAAAGAAAAAATTTTCTTTTTATTATCAGCCCCAAAGCCCTTTTTCAAAAAATAATTTTATATTTTTCACAAAGTTTGCTAAACTAAAGTTGTAAAAAACAAATATAGAATTTATAAAAAATTTTTGACAAAAGCCCTTTTTTGTCTATTGAAAAAGAAAATAAAAGGAATTTTTAAAAAGGAAAACAAGAAGGGGGGGACAAAAAAACCCCCGAATTTTTAAACCCCAGATTCAGTACAAAAAATACAAAGAGAAAGGTAGAAAACCCGGGAAAACAATGAAAAAGGTGGTGGTCAAATAGGAGTTATTTGGGGCACTCTGAAAAGGGAGCGGGGAGAGGTTACATTTAAAAAAAAAAGTGCTATTAATTAAAAAAAATCGAGATCAGCAAAATAAAAAAAAAAATTTGGGGGCTACTATAGCAGACCTTGAATCTCAAATTTTTTTTAAACCCAAAAACAAAAAAATTTTAATTCGGTTTAGGCCCGGAAAAAAGGGAATTTGAAGATTTTAGATTACAACAAACCCAAAGAAAAAACTACTATATTTGAAAAAAAACTTTTTTTCGTTTTTCATAATAAAAAAATCCCAAAATTGCTGCAAAATTTTGCACAGAAAAGGGAAAAAAAAAAAGCATGATAGGAAGGATAAAGGATTTAAGCGGCAATATTTTTAATAAATAAAAAAAAAAATTTAAAAACTATTTTTAAAAATTTTTCAAAACTTATATACAAACCCAAAAGAAATATAAGGGAAATTATGGAACAATATATTTACAAAAAATTTTAAAATAAGACAAACGGAAAAAGGGTAGTTGTAAAAAAAAAAAGCTATTTAAAAAGGGGGAGATAGACGAAGTTAAAAACAAGCCCAAAAAGCCAAAACTCCCGGGGAAAGGGTGGGTTGGGGCCAAAAATTTTTTCAAGGTATTCAAATCAATGTTAATTCCTAAGTTAAAAAAATTTAAAAATGAGATAAGGAGGGGGCAAGTTCCTCCCCCTGGGAAAAATACCTTAAAATATTTTAAAATTTTCCCAAACCTAATAAAAATCCCAAAAATGTTGGGTTTCCCAAGACCCCAATTACACTTTTATAAAACCAAAATGCCAAGATTTTTCCCCGCAAATTTTAGCCAAAAGGGAAAAGTACACATTTTAGACAAATATATTAAAAAAAGAAACCAAACAGGCTTTATCAAAAAGGGAGCAAATGTCAGACACGTAAAGAAGAGCTTGAATGTTTTTTATGAGAGGGAAGATCACCCGGAAAAGCATGCAATTTTTTTCTCTAGATTTAAATTTTTAAACCTTTTATTGTGTCCAATGGCCCCGCGTTTTAAAAATTTTTTTAGTGAAATGGGGATTTTTGGGGAAAAATTTCTAAGTGGGAATAAACCAACTCCAAATTTTCATAGTAAAACCTCATCAAAACAATTTCCAATGATGGGGAAGACAGAAAAAAAAATTAAACCCCAGGCCGGGGGAACAAGCAGGGGTGCCTTTTTCGCCATTCCCGTTTTGGGATAGTGACCCAGCACAAACTTTTGCAAAAAAGGAGGACCCAACTTATTTAAAAGGTTTTGGGTAAGGAAGGGAAAAATAAAAAATCAGTTTATTTGGGTTGACGCTTTGTTAACAAAAAAATCCGGGTAGGGAAAAATATTAAGAATTTAAAAAAACATCTAAAAGGGAAAATTTTTGGGGAAAAAAACCGGATTATGTGTCCCAAATGGCGAAAAACAGGGGAAAACATGGGTTTTCAATCAGGGGAAAACGAGACATGGAAGAGAATCTCCCCCAAAAACCAAATGAAAAATTTTAAAAGTAAAAAATACCCAGGGGTACCCTTTTAAAATAAAGAAATTAGCAAAAACGGAAGGAAAAAAGGGGGAAAAAAATTTCAAAAAAAAAGGAAGGAAATTTGAAATAAATTACAAAATTACTCCAAAATTAAAAAATTAACATGGGTTTTGGTTTGAATAGCAATGGGAAAAAATTTAAAATATTCCTAAAAATTTAATTTTCTTTTTGAATGTTACCTATTCAATAACACAGAAAAATTTAAATTAAAGTTTATCAAGATCTTATAAAAAAAATTCTGCAATGGTGGAAAAAAAGCCAAGAATAAAAAAAAGCTTATGTAAGATCTCAAAAAGAGGGAGGTAAAAGGCAAACCCCAATCTTTGAATAATTTTTACATAGCTAATCAAACTTAGTTTCCCCGGGGGAAATACTAAATTTAAACCCCCAAAAAATAAAATGGGGAAAAATTTAAACAGAGGAACTAAAAAGAAGACATAAAAAAATATGTGTTTAGTTTTCCCCCCAAAAAAGGGAAAAATTAAACCCCCTTTAAAACCCCCCTTTTAAGTTCCCCATTGCTCACTTGGAAAAGTAGGAAAGAAATTGATACAGGAAAAGGGTTTCCCCAAATTGGGCTTGGGTCGATCAGATAAATTTCCCCCCAACATGAAGGGAAAATTGGGGGGACTTATTTTTAAAATTTAAAGGGAAATGGCAAGACTAAAAATTGGAATTAAAAAAATGACATCAAAAAAAGAAATTAAACGGGATTTTGCAAACCAGGAAAATTTTCCTGGTTGAATTACGCCCCAGTTTTGAAAGCTGGACGAAAAAAATGGAAATTGGAGAAATTTCACAACTAGAGGAAAATACAAAAAATTTAGCAATTTCTGTCAACATATGAATTAGAGAAAGGGAAAAACAGGGGAAAAGGGAAAAGTTGGTAAAATTTTATTTAAATTTAATTCAAGATTTTTATTTTTAGAAAAGGGAAAAAGGGCACAATAAGAGAGCTATGGAAAAAAAAGACATAGAGAAAGAAATAAAAAATGACGAGTGGAAAAGAATTTGAATTTGAGGATTCTAAAGGGCATTAACATCAGAAAAAAAGAAAACTACTTCAAACTAGTTTTAAGATGGTTTTTGACTCCAGTCCGGGAATGAATAGAATGAATCCCAAAAAATTCTAACTCTGCTGGAAATGCGAAAAAAAGGGCAGGGGACTTATTTTCATTTATGGTTTGGGAAAGTGAAATAGTTCAAAAATTTTTTGGGAAGAGATTATGAGGTATAAGAGAAATAATACAAAAATGAATTAAATTGTACCCCGGGAAAATTTCTTTGTTTTTCATTTTTCCCCCATTTAAGGGAAAAGATGTGAAAAAAAAAGGGAAATTTAAAAGCAAATCTTTTGACAGGGGCTTGACTGATTATTGCGGGAAAAGGGAAAATTTAAATCCCGACCTAAAAAAAACTGAATGGTATAAAAAAAGTGTGGGGGCATGCGTTAAATGATAAACTTCTTTTAATATAAAAGTTTTGAGAGGTGAAATAAAAAAAAAAAAATTTTCTATGATTTTGGGGGAAATTTATAGATCTGTAATTTTTAAAAGGGGAAAAGGGGTTCAAACCCAAATTATAAACCCCAAAACAGTTCTGGCGTAAAGGCCTTTAAAAAGCCTATTGGAAAAAAGATGAAGAAGAAAGAGAAAATGCAAAAATCCGGGCGGTTTTTCTTGGGGGGGGGGGGGGCACTTTTTTATTTTTATGTTTTTGTTTAAAAGATTTTTCTATTACTTTTTTTTTTTAATTGTTTATTAAATTTTTAAATTTTTTTTTTAAAAATTTTAAAAAAAAAATTTAAAAAAAAATAAAAAAATATCACAAAAAATAAAAAGTTTGCAAGCCACATTAAAAATTTTGTGTCTCCTTCCCACCCTTCCGAAAGCAGGGAAGAATGTAATTTTTAAAACAGCAGGTGAAGGGTTTTTTTTTACAAAATTTTTTTATTTGTTTTATTTTTTCCTTTAAAACAAACGTTCTTTTTGTCTGAAAGCAAAACCCAAAATGGTTAACAATAACAAATGGGGGTGGGGGGGAGGGACATTTTCCCAAAATACTGAAAAAAAGGAAAAAAAAACAAATTTAAAAAAAAGGAAAGGGGGAAAGGGGCAAAAAAAAATTGGGAATATAACAGCCAGTGAAAAATCAATTAAAAAGGGAAAAAAAAGTTGCCCAAAAGCCGGGGAAACCAAAATAAAAAGTCAAGTTTTGATCTCCCCCCCCCCCCCCCCGCGAAAAAAAAAAAGCAACGGGCCCAAACGAAAAAGTTCTCAATTTAAATTTTTTAAAGGGAGAAGGTTAGTCTGTTTGCAGCAAAAAAAAACCCAAAAGCTAGAAAAGTCTTGCTGAAACCCTTTTAAAGGGCTAATGATTTAAACCCAGGTCAGGTTTTTATGGGTTAAAAAACCCCTTCCCATGAAGAATTTTATAAAAATATCCAAACTACGGTTTATGTAGAAGAAATTTGATGCACAAAGCAACCCCTGAAGGCTTAAGTGAAAGCATTTTTATTAATCTTAAAAATGGCCCAGAGCTTTTCTTGGTTTTGGGTGTTTGTCCCCCCCTAAGACAATTTTTGAACACACCCTATAGCGGGTTTAAATTCTTTGTGACAATTAGTTTTGGGTTTTGGCTGTTGGCAATTTTTTCTTCCTTTTTAATTGATTTTAAATTTTTCTGATGGGGCCCGATGGTTAGGATGGGTGGGCTATAAGAAAAATAAACAATAAAAAAAAAAATAATTTGAATGAATGCACCTGTTGCCAAAATCAGTTCAAAGGGAAAAAAAAACAGACCAAAGATGTTAAGCTGACAATATTTGGGAATCTCGGAGAAGACCGAGAAGGGGTGCCTTTAAGATAGAAGTAGAAAAATTCTGGTTTTTTAGGGAAATCCCGTTCCCTCCAAACCAAAGGCTTTTGAATGAAAAAAATTTTATCTCAGGAACTGGGAACCAAGATGGGGGGAAAAATGTGGAAAACCAAAACTCTCTAAGGATTAGCTTTAAGAGGCGAAGAAAAAGAAAAAAAGAGGTAATAGGAAAGGCCGCTTTAAAAACTTGAAGGGTATACATGTAAGGAGGGGGGAAAAAATTTTTTTCCCGCTGGGTTTAGAGAAAGGGGGAACCCCCAAAAAAAATGGATTCAAAAACAAGAAAGGAGATTCTGACTAACTTTTTTTCTTTGTAAGAGAAAGCTCCCGGATTTAAAACTTTTTTTGAAAAAAGGTTGGGGGAGTCTGTTTTATTTGGGCATCTGTCGGGCACCTTACATGTTTTTCAATATTTTGGGTTTTTTTGATTTTTTATTAAACCCCTTTCCCTCTAGAAACAATGACTTTCGGGTGATTTACAAGTTAACAAAAAACAAAAAAAGTTTTGGGAAAAAAAAAACAAAAGGTTTAAAAAATACAAAACAAAAAACCACAAGTCTAGTAAAAAGAAAATTAAAAAATAAAAGTAAAATTTAAAAATTTGGCCCTATACTTATTTTAATTGTCCCAGAGACATTTAAACAAGTAAAAAACATTACAATTCTCCCAAGGTTCTGTAAATGGGAAACCCCGCCCCCTTTAACCTCTTTACAAATTATCTAGAAGTAGGGGTAAATAGTGAGGTGCCAAATTTGCCAACAATACTAAATTATTTCAGGGTAATTTAAAAAATGAGAGGTATTGCAAAAAAGCTCCAAGGGGGGATCGCTTTTACATTGGGGGGTAGGCAAACCCGTGGCAAATGAGCTTCAACATTAGTAAATGCAGTGTGATGCATGCTGGGGCAAAAAAAACTCTATTATATTTAAAAACTAATGGGATCTGAACTCTCTGCAACAAACCAGAAAAGGACCTTGGTGTCCTGATGAACAGCTCAATGAAGGTGTCAACTCGTGTGCCGTACATGAAAAAAGCAAACCCAATGCTAGGGATCATTAGGAAGGGTATAGAAAATAAGTTAGCAAGTGTCATTTTGACTCTCATAAATCTATGGTGGGGCCCCCAATGGATTATTGTGTACAATTCTGGTCACCATATCTCCAGAAGGATATTAGGGAAATTAAAAAAGTATAGAGGAGGGCAACCAGAATGATTAGGGGACCGGAACACCTTCCTACCATCTGAGGCGGCAACGGTCTGGCCACTTCACTCTTGAACTATGGTTTTGAGAGATGACCTGATTGAAATTTTATAAAATCATACATGGTGTGGCCCAAAGTAGATAAGGAAAAAATGTTTTCCCTATTGCTCAAAAAAATAGAATTGGGGGCACCCCATAAAACTTTTGGTTGCTAGATCTCAAATAAATAAGAGAAAGTACTTTTTCACCCAGAGGATCACTGGTCTATGGAACCCCTGCCAGAAGAAGTAGGTGACAGCTGTCATCCTTGACAGCTTTAAGAAAGGATTATATAAGTTAATGGAGAACGGGGTGTCAATGGCTATCATTTTCGATGCCTAAGGACAACCTCTGGGTTGGGAGAGAGGCAGGATATTTTCTCAATGCCATTTGCAGGGGAAACCTAAAACAGGTGAAGACATCTGCTTGGGAATATCCTGAACCAAATTGTAAGCTGCTGTGCGAGACAGAATGCTGGACTGGATGGGCTGTGGCCTGTTCCAGCAAGGCGGTTTTTATGTTCCTATGTAAAACTGTAGTTATAGGGGGGCAGACTAAGATGAAAGCTATTACTTAATGGATGTTACTTTAGTGGGTGAATGCTGGAGTTATATTTCATTCGAGGAAATGTCTACTTAAAAAGGCAGGTTTTTCTATCACCCTTTAAAGGTAGACAAGGAAGCTGCCAGACATAAAATTGTGTGGAAGGTAATTCCACAGGTGTAGGGTGATCACCATGGATGGATGGATTACCAACATTATTTTGAGAATCCATGGAAACATTGGCTCCAAAAGAAAGCCCAACTGAAACCTCAGTCTGAGTGGGAGAAGCCCACCCCCTTTTCTCCAAGTAAAGGGTGTTTTCCAACCCACTGACAGAAAGGGCCCCCCCACCCGGAGGACTTCCATCTTGTCCAGATTCAAACTCATCTATTCGTCCTCATCCATTCCAACACAGCAATCAGACAGTGGTCAAAGGATGGAACAGCATTCATTGCAGCAGATGGAAAGCAGGATAAGAGCTGGGTGTCACCAGCATACTGATGACATAAACGCTCCAAAACTCCCAATGACCTCTCCCAGTGGTTCTTTTATAATGCTAAATAACATTGGTGAGATGATTGACCTCTGTGAAATTAGGGACACCCCAAAAGGCACAAACATTAATGGCTGTGCTCTGTTCTTGCAAACTCAAGCCATTACTTTATTTATTAAGTCAAATCCATCTCCTATTAAGTCTTTCTCTTTTTGTTCCACTTTTCCTAGCATCACTGCCTTTTCCAAAGAGCCTTGTTTTCTCATGATATTCCCAAAGAACAATAGCCTCTGCTCAGGCTTAATCTGGTCTGGCCCACCCACTTATTCCTCTTTCTAGTTTTTTCCTGGTAGCAATATGCACCCTTGCATCATCACATTTTGAATATCCCTATTTTCTACTGTCAGCCTTATTCACTGTCTTTTCTGGAAAATTCATACATAGGAGAAATACCATATTCATAAATTATCTTAATCTCCAGCAACACCCTGCTTACACTTAAGGTCTTCTCTAGTTCTTTCATAGTCTCTGTCTTCTGATTTCTTGGCTGTAGGCCACATTTTGGACTGATTACTTAACCCAAAGGGTAACTATTTTTGATTTCTTCATTGGAAAGGGAAAAAAACACGAAACTTTAAATTTGAGCAACAGTTTGATTTCCATCCTTCCCTTTCTGTTTCAATCTTCATGCATTTTTCCTTCACTCTATGATAGTAGAGTCTCTCTTGTGTTATTCCAAGTAGTGTTTATTTGTTTCCTACTGATGCCCTCTTTTAGATTCACTTCTATGATGTGAGTCTAATGGATGTCATCAGTTAACTAGAATAAACACAATGATCCATGAGTTGGCCCTTACTTCACATCCAACCTCGTTCCGTGATTACATTTTTTCCCTGTGACAGCGTTGTTTGTGATCACGTGGTTTTGGTCCCTGTTCAGTCGCTGTTTCCATTTACCCACGGCGTGATTACTTGTATCGTGACAACTGCAAACCTCATGCCCCTGCTTCTTTGAAAATTTATTGGATTTGCCTCCCTTTCGTTTGCCTTTTAATTTTTATTTTTGACTTCTTTTTTCTGATATTTCGAATTCCCGCTGTGTCAGTTTTCATGCATTAAACAGCCAAAATTCACAATTTATGTCATCTTAAATATTTGCACTGTATGGCTTCTGCCATAGGGAATGTAATGGCAATGCCACTTCAGCTGCTGACTATTAGGTGGACACTGGTTGTTGCTGACAGTTGTTACCCCACGGTCCCTTGTCTTGGAACAGGAACCAGGAACCAACCATGACAAGAGAATTCCCCAGCCCAAGGGCAGGTACGGCTTTCACCTCTTTTCCCGGTTCTGGAGCGTGGTTGAGGACAATTTTTGCTGTCATGCTATGGACATGATTAAGATTTTTTTTGGGACCGGTTCCCAAGCGGGGACAGCAAGGAGGGACAAACGGGATGTGAATAACCCCTTTAGTGTTGATTCACACTCAAAAGTTAAATTCAGTGAGTCTTCTTTAGCTGGGATAGGACACAGGTGACCTGGTTCAAATTTTACCCCCCGCCACGGGAAAATTTACCAGGGGGTAGAACTAGTAAACCAGTCCTTAAAAATCCACTCACCTCAAAAGCACTATTAGGGCCGCAATAAGCCAGCTCCTATATGAGCCAAATCATCATCTTCCAGGATTCCCTGTTTACACTGACTGAATACAGCTAGGAGACTGGCAAATTAATTTGTGTTAATGATGTGTTTTAAGCTGTTCATTTCAATTTTTTTCAAACGTTTCTCCTATAATACTATGTGGAGATCCATGATATAGGGCAGGCTATAAATCAATTAACAAATAAAATAAATCTATTAATTCAAAAGGGCTACTATCAGTTTTTCTGGTTGAAAGTATAGGTGTATTGTTACAGAAAGGGGAAAACTGGGTTTTAAACAATCTAATGTCCCAAGCCTATGGTTTATCATTTTAAAAGAGAGGGGGAAAATTTGAACAACTAACAGCCCTACATATTAATATAGTTAAATTGCATGAAGAAAAGTGCTACATCAATTAGTTCTGCTCCACAGATTAAAAACAAAGGAATGACATATGGCTTTAAATCTTTCTGCTGTTTTGAAAACAAGGGATTTGACTCAAATTCTGTCATTTGTAGGCAAAAATTAATTACTGGCAGTAAAAGCTCTTGCATCTTACCAGAGCAAAAGGTATGTTTTGTTTTTACTAAATTAAATATAGAAGTGAGCTTCTTTTTTTAAAAAATTATTTGGTGGTGGTGGTGGTGGTGGAAATCTTTAGTGTGTGGTGTGAAAGAGCAGATTGCTACGAATTCCCAAAATCCTTTAATTCTTTTGAAGATATGATTTGAAAAAAATTGATTATATTATTTTAAAAACTTTGAACTGGCCAGCTTACACTCTTAACAGAGGTTTTGTCATGAATCATAAATTTACCAATATGGAGGCAAGAGAGCAATTAAAGTGGCAAAAATCCAGAGGAAAGAAGGGAGCTCCTTGTTACACCATCAGGTCTTAGTATTCCTTCATGACTTTTTTCATAAAGGCATCTTTAAAGTTAAAGGGTTTGTCGATGAGCTTGCAAAAACAGTGGAGAAAATAAAATAAAATAAAATAAAAATAAAAAAATGGTTGTGAAGGAGATGGGCACTCCACGGGAATTCTATGAAATTTTCGAGAGCAGCACAAGGGAATGAAAGAAATCTATATCTGTGAAGCAATTTTGGGTGGTACTAATTTGTAACTCTCACTGTAACATAAATCTAGAAGGACATTTCTTCTTTTAACTCCTCCCCTTGTCTTTATGAATGAATTCAAGTTATCTAAGTTCCTGAAAGTAAAATTGTTAGGTCTCTCCCCTGAAATTCCAGCTTAATTATTCTCCAACAGGTACACCGTACAAGTTCTCTTATAATGGCCACAGACCCTTGGTCTACCGGGTACAGCCGAATCTAACTGGTATGCATTCTAGAATTTCTGGCAGGATTCTCTCCTAATATTTTTTGAAGATGACAAAGGTTGGATAGGGGGTCCTCCTGCATGCAAAGTATACATTGATTCCCTCTCCCAATTAGGAAAACTAGGTTTAGTTAGAAGATCACAGTTTACAATGTTTGTAATTACTCTTTGGGGCTATAGTTCTCTTGAAGAATCCATTTACTGCCCATTTCTGCATATCAAACTTTTATAATGACTTGGGTTGGATAGTCAAGGTGTTAGATAACCTGGTTGCAAAGCCAGAAGCTGGAGTTCAATTCCCCACGGGGCTTCCAGGGGGGGCCTTCGGCAAAACTGCACATCCCAAAAGAAGAGACTGGTAAACATTTCCCGAGTATTCTGTACCTAGAAAGCCCTTTAAAAGGTGTCATAACGTCGAACTTGGGTTGGCAGCATATGATGATTATTATTACAGCGACTTGAAATGACTTCTTGGCTTGAAACAACTTTTAATGCAAGTGAAAGAAAAAAGTGCCAGAGTAGGACTGCAGCTGAACATTAAAAGAGAAAACCTATAACTATATAAGAACTGCTTAATTTAAGGTTGATGATGAAGAAACTGACATTGTTAAAGTTTATGTATAGTTTGGGTAAATCATCAATTCAAGTGGAGACTAAAGCCATAAAAATGAGCAGACTGAGACTCAGAAGGGCAGGAACGAAGAATTAGAGAAGATCATCTCGTGAAGGATGAGTCACTGGAGACCAAGGCCAAGTTATGCACAATAATATCGATCACTCTGTACAGGTGCAAAAGCTGGGAAGTAAAGAAAGCTGACAGGAGAAAAAAAAATTGATTCATTTGAAATATGGCCAGAGAAGAGTTTTGTAGATACCCTGGGCCACTAGAAAGATGAACAAGTAAGTTCTGGAACAAATTAGGTCTCAACTATTTCTGGAGTCAAACATGACAAAGTGGAGGTTGTCATGCTTGGTGCATATCATGAGAATTCTTTGGAAAAGGAATAATGCTAGGAAAAACTGAGGGCGGTAGGAAAAAACAAAAGCCAAACGAGAGGGACTCTGCGACTCTGCAAGGGGGCTCTGACCAGGCTTCTCCTGGGAGGGGCTTCTTTGTCACCCACCCAACAGAGACATGCTGGCTAGCTGCCAGGCTGGCCAATCAGGCATTGCCAGCACAGCTGGAGAGATTGGCCAGAGGCGACCACTGGTCAGATGACCCCTGGCAATAGCCTTTAGGTAAGGGGATAGCAACCATCAAAGGGTCTTTGTCTCCAGGCCGCGCTCAGAGCAACACCTCAGGACAGTACCTCTGTGCCTATACAGGCACCCCTGTGCAGCCATCTGGCCACGAGGTTGGACTGTCCTACCTAGGAGGGGTTGCCCTGCGGCCTTCTTCTGAGTTAAGGACCAGCGGGGACGGCGGACCACCAGCGAGCGGGGAGCAGATAATCACACATCACCATTTGCTGCATGCCTGACTCCGGATGAGCGAGCCTTTTACAGGCTCGCTGGGTAAAGCTACTTGACCCTTTCCTTTGGAAAAGGAATAATGCTAGGAAAAACTGAGGGCAGTAGAAAAAACAAAGGCCAAGCGAGAGGAACTCTGCGACTCGCAAAGGAAGTCACAGACTTCAGATCACAAGAGCTGACCAGGGCTGTTAGGACATGACATTTGAAGATCACTCATTCAAAGGGCTCCATATGTTGGATGAGATTTGACAGCATGCATCATCATCAACAGCAACAGCAACAGCAAACAACAGCATAAACTTGTTTGTCTCCTCACACCTGCAGATACTATACAAATATGTTATGATACTGCCAATTCTAACACTGGACATACATGTGTCATTTTAAAAGCCCCACTTAATTCTTCATCTGTCATGTAGCTAACATGTTTAACTGCTAATCAGAAGTGGACATAACTTAACTGGCAAATTCCTTTCCAAACCAAACTTCAGCAGCAAAAAAATCTTTATCAGCCTTCTGTTACCAGGCACTCCATACGCAAGATGATTCCAAAAA